>JALIZH010028610.1:0-108755 GCA_030522465.1 Rhipicephalus appendiculatus | reverse complement strand
ACTCTTCCGTTCTACTGTAAATCCAAAAGCTGAAGAATGGAAAGACTGACGAAACATACGCAAAAGTGCTCCAAAGGAGCTGGCCACTGTCCTTCGGTTGAAGACGTCCCAGGCGTGACCACAGCATCGACATGGTGCACATGCCGTGCTCATCAACAAACTGCTGAAGTCGACCCCACACCCGCGACAGGTGGCCTCTCTCTGCCAGGGGCACTGAAATCACCGTAGAAGCATTTGCTCAACGGCACAGAGCGCAGCCAGAACCTAATTACAGATTTGCATGTCTGATGAATATTCCAAGACAAAGACATTTCCGTTGCCAGCTGGATTATTGAACTGGAAATCTTTCTAGCTGGAAATACTAAAGGTTTAATGCTAAACTGCAAAGCGCCAATTCTGTATGGAACATAGAATGCACACAGCACAGGACACGCAATAACTCACAACTATATTGAGAAAAAACTCTCCGACATATATATACACTGCACAAGCCTGGCATGCTCAAGCACACTGCCCATCATGACCATACAAAAAAGACTTACCGCCAGAATGCAGAATAGAACATCAAATGATACTTCTGTGGTGTTGCGCAACAAAAAGAAAAGGAATTTTTAGATTTCTTGTACTCTGGCAAAGTGTCCTTTTAAAGTTATGATGGTCAGTGCACTTGGCAATGCTGGCTTTAAGTAATATATATATATATATATATATATATATATATATATATATAGGAGTTTTTTTGCAATAAAGATAACTTCAAGTGCGCCCTTCTCCCGAGAGCTGTGAGAGTTCTATGGCTCCTACCGAATTAGCACGCTGCAGTTCAGCATTATGAACCAACTAGGCCATCAACAAATTTTATTAAGTTGCGGTTCAGTAATTCAGCTTGATAGGCACGAATATACAGCCAGAACTTTGTCAGTTCCCGGCTGGAATTTGTATATTTCAATGGATATTCGTACACTTTAAGGTGAGTTAGAGTGCTATATCGCTGAATTATCAGACCAGAAATCTTACCAGCTGGAAATGCAACTTCTTTCACCTGGCTATAACATATGGCTAGTTTCGGGATATAACAAAATCATTAATGGTTTCGCTACAGCTGGAAATTGGTTCCAAACATATATTCTTAACACTACATCAACAAAAGGCTTTGTTATGTCGCCGATATACAGACGAGTGCAATAGTTCAAACTTTCGATTAATTGAAGCAAATTTTAAACTTTTGATTGATCCAGCGTGTTTACAGTGTACTTTAAGGCTGCTTAATTTTTCCATTTTATTAATTCGGTTACTTCATACATTTTGCTCACACTAGTGTAAGATATCTACACTAACAATCCTGTGCTAACTGAGGAAGAAAGAAAAAAAGAAAGCCAGGACATACTGGCATTGATCCCATGTGAAACACTTAAGACACTTTTGCAGTACAGTACTGAGACAGGGAAGGGGCTTTCAGCTGTCGCAAGGCATGGCATATTTGGTCCCTTAATTACACAAGCGTGCATGCGCCGTGTAATGATGAGTACCAGAACAATAGACGATGTCTAAAAACTTTACAGGCAATTATTCCAAGCTGTCTAGGACGTCGCTGCGGCCCTGAGAGACAACAGGCAGTTTTAGAATAGGGTATGCAAAGCTTTGTGCCAGCACTCATCGCCACTGGGCATGTGTTAGAGCCCCTGCACAATCCAAAGATGGCCGCGGGCCGGGCTCGGGCCGGGTAAGGAGTTGTCGGATCAGGATTATTCTGAGCCTTCCGTAAAGCCTCGGTCACATATTTTTTTTATTAGAAGATGTTGCGAGGCCTCTCATGCTGTTGAACCACTGTTGGCAACAAAGTCTTTGTGTTAGCCAGTAGAAGTTAACTTGAGCACAACAGTGCAATGCAATGAAGCCAGCATGTAAGGGGAGAAAAGCAACACTCACCTTCGGCAAAAGTCTCCGCATGCTCTTCTGGAGGTGCGCTGCACAATAAAAAAAAGGGGGGCGGTTTGGCTCGTTACCGAAAGATGCCTATATGCAAGCTCTAGGCATACAAAGAACTGTGCACGGACTGAATTTTCAAGCCCAAGCCCTGCCCGGGCCCGCTGGCTGCGTCGAAGGCCTGCCCGAGCCCAGCGCTATGGGTTTGCGAGCCCACCCGGCCCGGCCCGGTCCGGCCTGACATTATGAAGGTCTTTTGAGGAGACGAGGCGTCGTTTTCTGACAATGTGGCATTCTATTCAACGTATCAAAGTGAAACATAAGCGAACGACATGTGACAGTCACTATAACAGAACGATTACAAGTTGTTGTGTAAAAATAAGCTGTCCAATGATTCGGGCTCAAGTGAAGTGTGGCACTCCTGCGTTGTATATCCTGCTCAACTGAAGGTCCATTCGCTGCTCGCGTTGGTAGCCGCAATTGCCAATATGTTTTTTCGCAAGCATAGTAAGCTTGGAATATTTAGACTGTTTGTTCTTCCAGAAGTTTAGTACCCCAGATGAGAGAGGATTATTTCGTGTATATATAATCACAAAGCTCATTGTGTGTGACTTCACTTTCTCTCCTTGCGTTTAAAGTGGCTAAAGGAAAGGAGAACCGAGAAAGGGGGTGGGGGGCGGTCGCGAAGAGGGCGTTACGAGGTGGAAAACAGTGACAACACAATGTCTATATTTTAAGCTTGATTCAGGCTCTGCATCAGGCACGACCCGCACACCCCCCCCCCCAAAAAAAAAACAGTCCGGCCCGGGCCTGAAATAAGACGTCAGCCCGCCCGAACCCGGCCCGCAGGCCGGGCCGGGCTTTGGCTTTTGGGCTACCCGAAGCCCGTGCACACCTCTAAGCATACATAACTCTTTTGGTCAAAGTGCCACCTCGTTAATCTTGTACGCCGATTTCACAGCGGTTACATTTTGCTGCTGTTTTTATTAGTGGTCAAACCCGGAGATATTGAACTCGTAGGCGATTGTAAGGTAGATTCAGATACAGTCGAACCTAGTTATCACGAACCAGCATCGGAACTATGAATTAGTGCCTCGTATCTGAGATTGCTATAACAGAATACATAAAAATCGGCTTCAACGTATCGGTAATCTGGCTCACAAAAAGGCTCCAAATACAAAAATGTGTTATTCTAGGCTTCAAACCCACTGCAAGCAAGGTAATCCTTACCTGGCATAGTAGAAATAAGAACACTGACCAATGACCACAATGGCTAAAAGGTTGTTAAAAATATATTAACGTTCAATGCAGACTCAATGGAAAAAAAAAGGGTGAACAAGGTTTCCGTGTCAAAGCCAAAACATTATTACATTCTTAACACCTTTTGTGTCGGCGTCCAGTGTTTTTACTTCTACTGTGCCATTACATCTTGAACAGACAAGTTGCTTCCAGTTCTTGATTTCATGATTGCTTACCTGTCTCCTCATGGCATTTCAAGCTAAGTGGACCGGAATGTGAGAAGACGAAATTACAACACAACAAAAGTTCACTTCACAAAATTTTTGCAACCTTTTAAACCACGTTTTTCAATGAACTTTTAATGTGGTTATGAATGGTCTTTATATGAATAGAACGAACTCTCCAGCCACTTTTTTCAATCTAGGTTTTTTAATATCGAAATTAAGAACTGGCCCTACGCTGAGACGCATTCGGTGTCTCTTCACCAGTGGGTGACTGTCCGGTCACTAGCTTTGGAGCCAGCTGAACAGTCACCCCCTGATGAGCCGCATGGGTCTCAAAACGTAGGGCCAGTTTTTTTTAATTTCAATATTAAAACCCTAGATTAAAAAGTGGCTGAAGTGTTTGTTTTATACGTATAATTGTTACCCAGCCAGACAGATCTCTGTCAAATATGTTTACATTTGCATAGTCTTTGCGTTTCTTTTTTATGCTACCATTCCAGTTTTGAGACCGCATAGCTAGGTGGGCTAGTTGGTATCTCATGATTAAGTAAAACATTAAGCGCAAGTAAACGACGCAGGACCAAGAAAGAAAAGACACACCACAAGTGCATTAGATGACAGAACGTACACATATCCCTTTCAGTCCCGAGTTTTTAACACGAAAGTGTTTTATGCCGAGGTCCACCACGGCTTGACGCATTTTCGTCACGGATATGACATTGTAAAATATACACTAACAGACGGCAAAGAAAAAACTAGAAGAAAAAATTCTGCCGCCGGGAGTCAAACCTACAACCCCTCGCTCTTGCACGCACGGCACGAAACGACTCTGTCACGAAGGACTTGTTCTTCAGCCTACTAAAGGCGAGCTATTTCTACACACCAATTGCCGTTGGTGGTACTCGGAGCTTGTTGGCTTCAGTGTATTTTCATCATCACTAGCGAGATGGTGTGACGGGCTCGAAGGGCGCACTTTAAAGATCGTCACCCTGCGCTGCTGCGATGCGCTTATCTCGCACATCTTGTGCTCTCAGCGCAAGAGAGAGCGTGAAGGTCACTTCGCTCACTGCAGTGGCCGCTTTGCATAAAGGAGCGCGCCACTCATGCATGAAGAAGTTACAACTGTGACAGTTGTTAGTTCACGCTCATCCTGTGTACACTTGTGCATTCGTATTGTGCGTCCTCCTTTGTGTTTGAGCAGCACGCTTTGAGTGTCGAGCTGTGATAGTTGGTAATTCGCACTCATCCTGTGTATATGTTCTTTCCGTGTGTCCTTTCTCATTGAGCAGAGCGTTGCATGTCTGAAGCTGCTTGCCGTTCTTTGCGTGACATTACAATTTGTTGCTTTTTGTTACTATAGCATTCATTCCTTTGCCCTTGTGGCGAATCAATGCACAATGAAGCGCTCAGCTAGTTCTGTGCAGGCATGTTTCACTTTCGTGTTATACCGATTCCTGACAGAGGGATCAGCCATGTTTTTTGAAAGGCAGAAAAAATATTTTCAATGTTCTTTTCTAGTTAACAGGCTATTGAAAAGCATGCAAAAAAACTGGGGGAAATGCTAAGTGCACTGGAGAAATAGGTCCAGTGTACTGGACACTGGGATTTATTTGTGGCTCTTGTGGGTACACATATTCTGCTCTTTTTCTTGAAAATAAGTTGCCTTTGGCCCCTGTCAGAATTCCCAGCATGCTCCTGTTTCATTTTTTTTATGGCTTGGCTTCAAGATTTTCACGCGATGCTCCTAGCTTTTTTTCTCCCCACGTTTACAGCACGATGCATGCCAATTGCATCCTAGTGTCCAGTGTACTGGACATAAACACTTCCTCGCATTGCGAGCAAACTTCTGATTACCTTTTCACAACACCGTTTTTAAAAGGACAATATAGGGCTCGCATGATTTAACTTATTAGAACTGCGCTATGATACCTGCTAAAGTAAGTTCACATACTTTAGCACCCCGAGCGCGTGAGTTCCCCTCGTGTACTTGAGGCGCCCTGATAGGAAAATGCAGTTGAGGGAGGAACTACATTAAAAAAGATGTTGCTCACCTCTTAGGGAAGCTGCGGAAGTGGTTTGTGTTCCGATTTTAGCTCTGCTTGCTTTTCTGCGCCACTTCGTTTTTTTTATGTCCAGTACACTGGTCACAGGGTTGGAAAGGGATATACAAACATCGCATCGCGAATGTCACAAGCAGTTATAGGCCTACACCCAAGGCACGCGTTGAGTGTCTGCTGAAGGGCCAGTAAACAGGCAGCGACTTTTTTTTTTACACCCCCCAAACAAGCTCGCTAATTCGTACAGTAGACGGCGGTGATGACGTTTTCTGAATATTACAGCGCTGCGCAGACCCTCCATTTCGAAAAGCAATTCCCGCAGTTCTTTCCTACGCCTGACGAATCTTCCTTGTACGCGCAGCGCACTTAAAGTTGCCGATCGGCGACTGGACGTGGCAATGAGCTCGTTGATTGGTCCTTTGTCCTACGCAATGCAACCTTGGCCCTGCGGTGATGCAGTTTTGGCCGCGCAGTCCACATTTTCATTTTCCTGTGCTGCCGTCTGCCGTTTTGTAAAGCCCCCAGACTACCGGGAGAAGCGGTATTGCCAGAACGAAAGCCTCTGAGATAAAGAGGCGTCTCACTACTTTACCGCTAGGGGAAAGGTGCTACCCGCGCCGCTATGACACGTGCTCATGTGAGGGAAGCCCTGATCGGTCACTGGCTGGGCGCCGATGACGTATCGCTGACGTCATGTCACGTTGCCGAAGTGGGCGGAGTCACGACCGCGGGCTACGCCCACTACACCTTCCCCCCTCCCTATGGCGGAGAAGGGTGGCGAGGCCGCGCAAAAATTTCAAAACAGCTGATACGGATGTTCTAACCCCTGTAACTTCATTATTATAGCACGCATCCGCAAAATTCTTGCGGCAGCATGTTCACATAGTAAAAGTGCGCATATTTCTCTTCATTACAATTTTTGGAACTTGGGGTTGTTTACTGGCCCTTTAATAAAATTGAATTCCTTGCCATGCAATGATAGAGATGGTTGGCTTACACATATCACAGCGTTCTTTGTGATGTGACATGCCTCCGAGATTTCTCACGTGGTCTGATGTGAGTGACGAAACAAAATAACGGTGCTTCCGAACAGAGGTTTGCATTTACATATCTGGCAATAGGAGGCAAGATGAGGTAAAGGCGTGCCATTCAATGAATTTTTATGTTCTTGAAGGCGGGTGTTGATACACCGACCGCTCTGGCCGATCTACACAGGACCACATGAAATATCCCCTAATTATAAAAAACATAAATAAACATAACAATACCATATTTACTCAATTGTAACGCGACCACGATTGTAAGGCAAGGGGGTGACTTCATTGCATCCAGGAAAAAAAAGTAAAACAAAAATAAAAGAACTATGTCCATCATTGCACTTTTTTAGACTATTCGAATTTCGGTATTCGATTATTATTCAATTGTAACGTGAGGGTTGCCTTCAGGTAGTGAAAATCTAGAAAAAACTAGCATTATTTTCAAGTAAGTACAGTATTATCAGGAGTTTCACATGCCAAAACCACGGTATGATTACGGAGCATGCTATTCGCCTCGAGATCTTGGAGTGGCGCCCTCTCGCGTGTGACGTCAGGGAGAGGACTCGGATGCAGCTCTTCGCGCACGCATTCGCTACGTGAAGGCTGCTCGACGCTGCCAGCCTGTCTATCGCGCTCGAGTTATTGAAACATTGGTGGGCGAGTTGATAAAGCAATTTGTACTGAATGTTCAAGCAAAATGCACAGCGAAATCTAGTGGAGTTGCCGTCAGGAGCACGTTCTGTGTCGATTGCTCCTGTTGTCGTCTGCTAGCCATCCATGTGTACATCTGCTTCTATGGTGAATTTTTTTTCTTTTCGCGACTGTTGTATGGCCGTGCTGCACTCCAAATGACTTTCCTGCCCGTTTTCGATAACTGACTTCAGCGTTCGGGCTTCAGCTTCCATGTCTGCGTTAAAGCGCAATAAATGTATACGGCGTGCTGCGCGTGTTCGGTTGCCAAGCCTGTGCCTTCGGTTCAATTCCTCTTTTTCGGAGTTTTAAGCGCATAACAAACGACGTGTGATGTCATTCAAATAAATTAAGTGGCGTTACCGGCAACAACGCTTGATTGAATACACACTTTTAGCAGCTGCTGTGTAAGTGCGTCGTAAGTACTTTAAATTGAAACACGAAATAAACAGGGTGAGTCTAAAGGGGATGTATGATGGGGATATGAAATATCGATAGGTTGTCCGGAGTGATTTTCTTTTGTTTTTGTTCTATTTTTTTTGCAACATATTTTAATCCTAACGTTAATAAATCGACGTTTGTTCACTCGTTCACGGTGGTCTGAAAATATGCTGAACAGAATTAGTGTAATCATACTAACGTTGATAAATATGAAGCTTTCGCATCGAAAGATATATTTGCAATAAAATACTGTAAATCAGTCTCAACGGTCGACTCCTGATGTGGCTTGGTGCGATCACTGTACTAAAGAGACTCGAGTTCCTTATGCATTTGCCTAAGTTGACTCGAAGGCGAAAGCCATCTTTTTCTTGAGTCGATGTATTGTTCCTTGGCCGCCCCCCGCCGAATGCTTTCTGGACGTAACGTGGTTTTGCATTGAAGCTTTCTACACATCACCTGGTTTTGCATCATCTCCGAGATCGGCCCACCAATCACGGAGGCAATACAAAGCGACGATGTCATGTGATGACGTAATCATCTGACATGACGTTATGACGCCACAAACTTTGTCGGTCTGGGATGTCATGATGACGTGATCATGTGATGAATTTTCGCATCACTCGTGTTGACGCTGGCGACGCGGTACACCGACGGTCAATTTTCGCAATTTATGTGGAATCTAAGGCTCCCACCTTAAAATATTCAATCTTGATACAGCACGGTAAAGAATCACAGTGATCAGCCACAGGGGCCAAAAGAATGGTGGGAAAGAGCTCTCTTTCTCCTCTTCCTGGACACATTCGCTGATTTTTCCTAATGTTTACGAAGCTGTACTATCGGTGTCAAGTGAAACGCGAACCCTGCAGCGGATCGCGTTGCCCAAGCATTAGAAATATAGTGCGCGCCATCCTGTCATTACCATTGGCAGGCTCGCACAGTCGAGTAGGCAGCACTGCGCGATCGAAAACATGAATGCGGCTCATGAACGTATCTATCTCTAATCATAAGAGTCGAACTGTACCACGCGCACCACTGCTGGCGTTTCATTCCGAGCGATCTTATTTGCATCCAGCTCGCCCAATCTATGCTAGTGGTCCGCAATAACGCGCTGGTCGATGAACTTATCGATTTCATTTTGTCGGCTGTCGTGTCTGCACAAGCCCACATGACTACAATTGGGAGTGGAGCGTGAATTTTCGTTCATCTCAAGTCTGTTTACACAACGCTGATTTTTCCGAATAAGCCGCAAAATTGATCGCGCTGCGATTTCAAAGCAGCGGAGACTCTCTTTAATTAACTCACTTGGCGCGGGCGTTCGCGCTCTCATGTAAGCTATTTCAACGCCGTCCAGCCCAGTGAGCGACTCTACGAACTCGGGGGCATGAACCTGACCGTGATGGCTGTCGGTATACAGATGATATGTTAAATGTTAACGTTTCTTAAACTCATGTAATGCTAGCAGTCATCTCAATAAATATCATTACAAGAAAATGCAGCTAGTAGTCGAGGAACGCCGTGCGACGCGAGCGAACTATAATAAAAATGCTGCTGTTTTAGCCAGAGCGTAGCAGACGACAAAAGCCGAATCCCCGTCTTTGCGTCACCGGAGCGCCGTTCGCAGCGCCGCCATCGGTCGCACACGAGGCGAATAGTGGAGGGTTCTGAAAATTTCTACCATCTGGTGTTCTTTAACATGTACTGTGGCACTGCACAGTACATGGACACGGCCTCTAGCAATTTGCCTCCATGGAAATGCGACCACTGCAGCTGGGATCCGCCCTAAAAGAAAAATCTGAGACAGTCACTCTTGTACCGTCGTACGATAGCCATGCATTGGTCTTTTTCATAAGTTTTTCTACAGGTCACCTAATCACATGCCGTACATCACCCCACCCACAAGAATATCGTAACGCACTGGGCATCCGCTACAGGTTTTAAAACCACTTTCACACACAACTACCTTCTCTGCTTCATTTTTTTTCCCAAACAGCGTCAAATTGGAATGCCCTTCCCCATCATGTATAAACAAGTAACCACCATATGTTCAATGCTGCTCTGTCTCCTGTTTTGCCAAACTAATTGCCATTGTTTGTACGAAGTCTTCACTTAACATGTGTATTTATTTCTACAGTGTCTATTGTTTGTTAGTGCTGTATTTATTTGTGAAGTGTTATTCTTGTGCAAGATTTTCAGTAGTTACTACGTTCAATTGCCACATGCAGTTGTTTTTTTCTAGTGTTACCAAATTAATGAACCTTTCTTGAACTGCTTACTTAAGCGTGTTTTTGTTTGCACAGTCAACATTTTTAAAATCATTTTTTAAAGTTCCATTGGTTTTTATTTTCAATTTCCCATTGCATGATGTACCCCACCCCTTATGTAGCACCCCAATAAGCGGGGCCTTTAAGGAAAATAAACTGAACTGCACTGAACTGAACCCTCGACTTTAGGGTCAGCAGTTGAGCACTGTAAGCAGTATATTATCATGGCGGCTGATAAATAAAAGCCAGGCTTCCACGATTGCTCACATGTGTGATACCGGAACCGGCTCTGGTACGTCCAACAGCGCCTGCTCGTCTGGAACTGGGAGCTGGAACTCATCCTCCCCTGCTGCACAACCAAGACCAGTTTCAGTGACAATTACATAGTTGGTGTTCTGGAAAGCATGGCATCCTCCATTTCCAGTGGGACCATAGACTTTGTCACAGTGCAAATCAGAGATAAATACGTCAATAAGAATTGATATCCTAAACGGAAACTGCAACGAAATTTCACCCTGAATTAATTCAAAACAAGCAGGTGGCATATAGCACTGAAAAAATTTTGGCGAAAGCTGCAGCATTGGTAACGAAACAGCTTTCTCATTAGCGGCTTTCAAACAGCACCCAAGACAACGAAGCACGCACACGGTTGTTGTCATTATGGCTTAGTTGTGTATCATAGTGTATCATTCACACAATGATGCGCAACGTTGCATTTCCTTCTCAGGTGATTTTAAGAATCAGCTACATACGTACAATCCCAAACAGCCAGCTGTGTTTACACCACAATATCATCATACACCTAGGCTCAATAACTACCCTCAGTTCCTGTTATGACATCTCCATCTGTCATTTTTTGAAGCATTATACCAACCCAGACATCACTGATCAGGCTTAGAGTTTCCTAAAACTGGGGTAGCAATAAATGAAGTTCAGCGTATACAGGCCTACTTAGTAACAAAACTCTTATGATCTCGGTAAAAACAACTTCTGTTGCAGTAAGCAAAACGGCTGTGCTGTGGGTGACAAAGAAATATGCTGTATACAGCATTTTGGACAGACCCAGCCACAAGACAATTGTATCGAGAACCGATTATGTGAAGTTTGGTGATAGTCAACATAAAGTTCCGTACAAGAAGAGACTAAGTTCAGAAAAATGATTACTAATGCACCCAAAAAACAAACTTAGATCAGATAAAAAAGATGCAACAATTAATAATGGTGTCACACAGAGCGCTGCTGATCACAATTAAACCCGATTGGGTTCAAATTTATCAGCACTGATTCGCTCCCTTCAGCAGCTTGTTTAAAGGATCCAATCACGATGAAGAAATTCCATCCAGTTAAGGCCCAATCGTGATCGAAAGTGACCATATGACACCAATGTAACACTCGACAAATAAGAAACAAATGAAAGTCTAGACTCCTAGACTCATTTCAAGGGACCCTCGCAACACTTTTTGAACATGATCAGAAAATGCTGCCAATTGCTAGTTGAAACTCCTGTGAACATGTGAGCCAAACATTACAGCGCACCACATGGCATGCAATTAACAATTAAGTTTCAAAATCGGCTAGAAAGCACTTCCTCCTCTCACCACAAATGATCCCATAAGTTCAGTTTGGCTTATGACATCAATTTGGCTTTAGGAGCATTGGCTGATTTGAGCATCGTGAGCTGCATAGTTACCAAGTCCACTGCGAAGTGCCACCCCCTGCCCAAGCTCTATACTCTCAAACCTCGATATAACGTATCCGGATATAACGAATTATCGGTTATAACGAAGTAAGTAAGGAATAGTTTTGTCGCAGATACAGTGTTATGAATATACGGTTATAACGAATTTTCGGATATAACGAAGTATTTTCGTGGCAGATGTGAGTTTGTTATAACGAGGTTTGAGTGTAGTTCAAGAATTGCAATACAAAATTACACCACTGTGCTTGCAATCACACTTGAAAGTGAGCCAGGCACTCAAGGAAAAGAAAAAAAAAAGAAAAGTTCTCAAAGTCATGACGTGCACTGATGTACGAATGTAGCTGCTTGCCCCCTAGTCGCCCCCCCCCTGTAGCTTTCATCACGCTTTTTGGTGCAGAAGGAGAGAGACAGTGCTTAGAGTATGCAACAAATCCCTTCAACTCCACTCTACTTGCAGATTCTAAAAAAAAAATTGCCGCAGTAGATTCATGAGGCAATAAACTCTGATAGTCAGGTCATTCGATGATTACTCAGAAAAGTGTTACAGTGCCTGTGTAAATTACTGCTAAGCGCTTCAACGGTTGATGCGCGACAAAAATTCTCTCACCGGGAGCTTGAACTTGCGGTTCCTCCTCGGGAATGCCGCCCATCACTGGAACCATGCTGTGGGAACAAATGCAGCGTTAATGGCTAGACATCGCGCTTTGGAAAAAGGGTGAAACAACAAATGAACACTTACGAAGTCTTTCCAACTGCCCTTCCATCTGCACCTGCAAAGTGGGGAAAGCGAACCGTTATTTCAGAGCTTTTCTTCAGCAAAATACAGGCCACTGATGTCCAGCTTTAAAGCTGGGAAGAAACAGAGTGAAGCTTGTCAGACAGAATGAAAAACAGCGCACCAAGACAGCACAAAGAAAAAAAGAAGCACGCATACACAGCCAACTGGCCCACCAACAATGAACGTTGCTTGTCACCCAGGTGAAAATTTCTGTACTGGTTTCTACTGGTTTCAACTGGTATGTGCTGGTCCCAGTTGGGAGTGAACTGGTTTCAAATGGTCCCAGCATATGGCTGCTGGTCTTGAACTGGTACTGTACTGGTACCAGTAGGATGTTGCTGGTCTTGAACTGGTACTGCACTGGTACCAGTAGAATGTTGCTGGTTTTGAGCTGACAGTGTACTGGTACCAGTAGGATGTTGCTGGTCTTCCACTGGGATCACACAGGTCCCAGTGAATGCTACTGGTCTTGAACTGGGATCTCATTGGTTCAAGTTGGGCAACTCATGTTGAAGATTGAACTGGTTCTGGTGGAAAGCTGCTGGTTTGGAACTTGGATTGTACTGGTTTCAGTTGATAGTGCTTATTTGTGAATGTGCAGCCCTGAGTGAATGGGATGCATGTTCACATCTTAACTTTCGCACACAAGTGAAAATCTGGCAGCTAATCTTGACAAGTGACATACATGAAAATGATGTGCTCAAGCGGCACTGCGAATTGCACTGATACAGATATTCAGTGTGATCTCAATGAGCTCTTGTGAAGCCCGATACACATCTTTGCAGATACGTCCGCGTCGATCTCGGAAGGCCAGGAGCATTGTTTATGGGCCCCAAATACTGCTTTCGAGGACCGGGCATATTCGCGAAAAACAGAGACGGCCGTCGGAAACGTCAGAAAAACACACCGTTGTCCGTTGTTACGGTGGCATACCGTTGTCGGGACCATTGGATGTAGCTGGATCGCGTTGGATTATACTTGCAAAACAGACCTGTCCACACTTGTCAAAAGCGGATGCCTGTGTTAAAACATACCAACAATCATTTTTATTTAATTTATTGACATGTAAATAGTTTACATTCAACTATAAAGTTTGCCTAGCACTTGTGTTAAATTTCTTGAGATCACTGCATGATAATGGCTATTTTGTTAAGCACGTCAATCCAATCCTATCCAATCCAGAGCTTTGTGTGACCATGGCTGTGTTCCAATTCTGGACATCATCGTAGACAGTCTACGCTGACAGCTTAGAAGAAGGCATCGAGCCCATGTTGTCCGAGAAATGGAACGCGTCCTGAAGACGTCTACGCGACGTGACACCACCTGGCGTCGAGAAGAGAAAGCTAAGAAAAACAAACGTAACGGTTATTTCTTTAGCTTCTTTCGTGTTCAAATGTATGAAAAATTTAACGTAGCTTACATTGAGCGCCTGTAAAAGCGTCTGCTAGTGCGCAGACGACCATATCGGCGAGATCCGAGCTATCCGGCCATTTCGCTGAGCCGCCATTTTGTTTGGACAGCAAAGTAGCCTGCATCGTATTTGTCTCCGATGCTGTCTTCGCGAAGCTGTCTATTTTGCCGTCTACGCGAGAATTGGAACGGGACTTAAGATGGCCGCTGTCCATTTAGCTGTCTATTTTGCCGTCTACGGTGAGTATTGGAACACATCCCATGTGCGCTTAACGTCGTTGTGCTTCGGTCGTGCCTTCATAGCCAACATTTTGCAGTTTTTGTTCCGTCGTCGAGATGTTTGCGGTGGTTAGATTTTTAAACGATTTCGACGAAACGTCACGTCATTCCGGTCGCAGACATCAAAGATTTCAAGCCTGCAAACGACTCGGACTTTGATAAACGCGCTACTTATAGCGCTTTCTGGCGTGACCCGGTGGATGATGAAGACACTGGATTCTATAACGCCCAGATCCTGATGTTGGCAGGTACGTGTTTTGGATTCCATAATAGTGCGCGTCTTATTTTCTGAGCAGTTGAGCATATAGGTTTAACATGTCAACTTTTTACAGCTATGGTGAAGCATTGGGGCTTGAAAACAGGGGAGGACGTCAACAAAACACTGGACAGTATCAACCGCCTCCTGACGGAGAAAATTCAGGATGTTCTCAAGTCGAAGCGTCGGACTGAAGGCCAATAAACACAGCTAACAGGACAATGCCTCTAATGTATTTTTTTGTATAGATTAAGGCCTATGGCCGGTTGGCTGCTGCTGCAGTCAGTCCCAGCACCAACTGGTCCCAGTAGCAACTGGTCCCAGCACCAACTGGTCCCAATAGCAACTGGTCCCCGTAGCAACTGGTCCCAGCACCAACTGGTGCCAGTAGCTACTGGTCCCAGCACCAACTGGGAATTGGCTAATAAGCCAGTTGAACTGGGACCAGTAGGAACCAGTAGCAAAATTTTCACCTGGGGACAGCTAACCTAAGGCTTGCTACACAAACAATTGGCCAGATGAGCTGAACGGAGAGACTGGTCTCGGCACTGTACTCACTCGCAACTGAGGTGTCTTGCAGGCTCGGATCCCTGGGCTCTTCCAGACTGCCTTCCTCACGAGCCGAGGGCATCTCCTGCATAGATTGAGGGCACAGCTGGATTTGCAACAACATGCTTGCAAGCAAGCTGCATCTACTTAAAGCTCTACCTTCATTCCAATGGATATTACAGCACTTTTTATTTGACCATACTGCAGCCCCTTAAAGGGATGGTGCCACCAAATTTCGAAGCTATAACAAGCCTCTTGTGGGTTTTCTCTGTATGCAAGGACACTCCACACGAAGGGTCGGACACAGCAAACGTTTAGAACATATTTTAATTCGCTTTCAAAGTGTACCTAAATGCACATTCTCCCCATCGATGCCCATCGCTAGCGCATCAAAACTGACGTAGCTCTATAGGAAGGACAACGAAAGTTGTTGTGATGTCGCACCAAATTCTGTAGTGACGTGAGTGACCTCCGGATCTCCGCCACCTCCGAAACATACGCACCGGCAAAGCATCGGTTGCTAGATCACTCGCCGAGTTTCCATCGCTTCCTGGCTAAGTGCTGCACATCTTCGCTCGAGCCTTGTGTGGTCAAGTGACCAAGTCTCCTACATTTCTACGTCACTGCCCAACTTGGCGCCCAGAAACGGAAACCGAAAGTTGTCCAAATAAATAAGGCGATATTACCGTATTTACTCGAATCTAGGCCGATGTTTTTTTCAAAAAAGGGATGTGCGAAAGTGGGGGGGTCGGCTTAGATTCGAGTACCATGGTTTGACCGCAGCCGCCACATACTGTCGGCCGCGAAAGTTTACGGGATCTGCAGCGCGTGTCGGCGACGTAAAACTGCAGCGCTGCGTCACCTACCGTGACGGTTTTCGAGGCTATCGGCCTCAGCGAATAGCGACGGCGCGTTTAGATAACGCGCCTTTGCCGGATCTTATCGCAGAGGCCGCGGCCGATATCCTGAACACCCGCCGCGTCACGGTAGGTGACGCAGCAATGCAGTTTCTCGCCGCTCCCGCGCGCCCTGCAGATCCCGCAAACTTTTGCGGCCGATAGTACGTAAAGGCCCGGCCACGCTAGCGGCATGACGGCTCGCCATGTGCCCATTTCGGGCTGCCGTGTGCAGGCAGTTCTGCATGCGCGTCCGAGGCATTTTCGCGACATCCTGCGGTAGCGTTGCACGGTGACGTGGTCGCTCAGCGGCGGAGCGGTGGTCCCCATGTCTACACAGGGGAACCGCGTTGTCTGCTTCGTACTGTCCATTGTTCCGAAATCTCGCAGTCATATACGTTCATGCAGCGAGTGTTGTCGAGCGGCCGGCAAGATTTCACGCCGGCAAAGGTGGATCGCGTCACGTGATACGTGATTGCGGCATAGCGGCGCCGGCGATAACCGTGCTGACACCCCCTCCTCTCCGCCTCTCGCGTGCGCGACAGGCGTGGGCCTGCGCGAGGGCGCAGTCAAGCGGGCGCGGTCGGCGCGGTGCGCAGACTGAAGTTTAGGTGCAGTCGCATTGGTAGAGTTCTGGAAGTGTCGCGCCTTAACCACGTGCTCGCGAAACGCTTGCACCACATGTGCTTTTGAAGCGATGGCACCAATCAAGTGGTGCCACTGCAGCGTCGTCTTGCACGCGGAGAAAACTTCAAACCTGCAAGCGCAGCACGAGTTCGGCGTACACGAAAAGAATGTGCGCTACATAGTGCGCGCTTATGCAATAAAAATGCTGCGTTTTCTGCCGATGAAACGGCATTTCTTCCATTCGGCCTGCATTCGAGGTAAACGTTTTTTTTTTCCTGGCCTTGCGAATTTCGGGGGTCGGCCTGCAATCGAGGGCGGCCTAGATTCGAGTAAATACGGTAAATTATTTAGCGAGAATACATGAATCTTAGTGCGTGTATCATGCTTCCTAGAGCTATAAGAAACGCTTGCAGCGAAGAACGCGCAAGCCACAAATTTGGTGGCACCATTCCTTTAAGAGGGCTATTGCACGAGTGGGATTAAGCAATGCCGAAAGTACGCAGTTTCCGCTAAGTCACGCAAGGTCAAAGCACAGCGAAGCTGGTCGATCTCATGATTTCCTATAATACATTGTGGTTGAACTTGACTGCTTCGAGGTTATGATGTCATGTTACTTGGCTATACAATGGTTGAGCTTCATTGTTCGAGGTTCTGTGTATTCGAGATCGGCTTGTCGTTGCCGCTGTCTCTCCCGTATAGCAGCAGGAGAGACAAAAATACCTAGAATAGAATGGGAATCAAACCTGCGCCCTCTGCGTGGCAGCTGAGTATTCTACCACTGAGCTGCGCCGGCGCTTGAAACTCTGTTGCAAATTGACCCTACGCAGGCTTCATGTTGGGTAAGGAATCGTGTTAACATGTGTAATAAAAGCGTTTTAGAACAGTAAAGTAACAAGGCGTCACACAATGCAAATTGTGTAACGACTACGTTGCTGAATGCTCCAACCCTTTGCAAAAGTCTGAGACATAATTCTTCATCGTCGTCAGCCACAGCATCAACAAAGTGCACATGATGCCTCACAAGGGTGTAGCGGGTACCACACTTTCCTGAAGAATAACGAATAATGGCACAGTGGACGCATCCCCACTACCCAAAAATAATGATGATTTATGGCGTAGTGGGTACCATGCAAGTGCGCTTGTAGTAGTTGCCCGAAGAGTGTTTTAAAAAGGCTCTAAAAAGGCCGCTATCCCAGCTTTCGCTGTAGCTGTGCTGCGCATTCCGCGCAGGCCTGGCGGTTTTTTTAATACCAGTTACAATAACTGATTTTAATTATATCTTGATATCAGAATCGTTTTCACCTGCGATAGCCGTGATAAGCACTTGCGGCGGCGGCGGCGGCGCATGGCAGCGCTACCAATATACAGTGTTGCAGTGAACAGCTTACACTTTACAAAATCACTGGTCCCCTTCCTGCTCGATAATTGCTCTTCATTATTCTAGCGCAGCATATACCAGTGTTTCGCGGCCGGGCTCGGGCTACTCATCTCGGGCGTCGGGTGGGCCGGGCCAGGTGCAAAGCCCGCATCAAACGAAAAATATAGACGTGCCGGAATTGTCTTCTAGCACTTAGCGATGAGCACACAGATCACCTTTGTGATTATTGATCCATGCAGTCATCCTCCTATCCTGCATCACAGATACTAAACTACTGTAAGAACAAGGAGTCTAATTATTCCAAGCTTGCAGTAAAGTTGGGTTCTTTACCCGCGGTCCAAGGACCCGCGATTCAGCCAGAGGCTGACAACCAGGCTGGTGAATTCCGCACTCGAAGTGCCCCGTCGGAGACGATCTTTGCGACGACTTGGGAGTAGAGGCTTGGAGATTTGAGAAAGCTTTTTAATGTACAGGAGTGGTTACAAAAGAGAAGAAAACTTATTTACAAGTATTTACACAATCTGGTCGGCTACATACGACATCGTCACCTCGGGAGACCCGAGCACTGCCTAGCAGTGTCGCCGCTCAAACCAGACAGCCTTTTTCTCCCCGATCCGTGCGATGGGGGGTACGGCTCCCAAACTTGCCTTGCCCAAAACAAAGGGCGCACGCCACTTCCGACGGCGCCGCCCACACTCGCCCAGGTCAAGTTCCTTACCGGGGCGTGGCCACCACACCTAACCGGCGACACCGAGGTGTCCCTTCCCTGACGTGAGAAGGTGACGGGTCCCACGCTCGTACGACCGGGCGCATCAAAAGGTTCCGCCGCCGAACTTGTCGCTAAATTAGCAGGACGGGTTGCCGTCCCTGGTTTTGCCCTGATCTGCGTATTCTTGGCGTCCAAGCCATTACACCCGCGGGGGCAAGTCTCAGCCGAGAAGGGGTGACTCACAACTTGCCGTCCTGCCGTGGTGGCATTGTTCGCTTGCACCGACGCCAACATCCTCCCCGACTAGCTGGTTTCCCCAAACCCTACACTTGCTATGCTTGCAAAAAAATATTAGCGATTCCGGCTACCAGTGCGAGCAGCGAACGGAACTTCAGTTCGACGGGATATGTGATGTATGAGCGCCGCATTTCACAGAAGTCCGAATCACTGCACAGCTTGTTATTTTTACACAACTTGTAATCTGTGTATACACACTAAGATGTGTCGTTTGCGTATGTTTAACTTTGATATGTTGAATAAAATGCCACATGGTGAAAAAGTGGTATCTTGTCTCCGTAGCAAACTTTCATAGGGTCGGGCCGGACCGGGCCCTGGTTTGTGTTTTTGTACGTCAAGCCGGGCCGGACGGGCTCGAAGCCCTTTAGGGTCGGGCTCGGGCGGGCCTTCGACGCAGTCAGTGGGCCCGGGCCGGGCTCGGGCTTGAAAATTAGGCCCATGCACAGCTCTAGTGTGAACATAGCGCGCATATGGTTGAAAATTAAACTGTACTCTGCCGCATATGGTTTAAAAATAGAGTGTACTTGGCAATCAGCCTCTTTGAAAAACACCATGTCCCCGTGTTAAAACCTTCAGATTGCAAATCAAACGTACCGCTGCACTCACAGGCGCTGCACGACGAACCAGATTAACGCAATGTAATAACACCGCCTTTTCGTCACCTGCACGCGAAGAGGGATTGGAACTTGTTAGAACGCAGCCTAAAAATGATAAATATTTGTTAGGGAAAATGCACTTTCTGGGCTTAGGCGCGGCACAGTGTTCGATATAGTGGATGTCTCGCTGTGTAGGAGTTCGATATACGTGTGCACCAGCTCCATACTTTTGCATGGGAAATTCAAGGGAATTTCTCAACTGTGCTATATAGCCGATAATTCTATATACATATCTGAGTTCGATATATACGGGATCGACTGTATAAATATCCTACACTGTGATTTAGGATTGAGGTCTGCGCGCCTAGATTGGATTGGTTGATGATGCCTAAACTGCAGGTGGCCAACCCGGCCTCCATTTCCCACAGAAGTTAGCGGAACCGAGAAACTTTTGAGGCTGGTAGGGCATTTTGGCACAGCATAGCGCAATTGAACAAATTTCGTAGTTTTGGCTCAGCTTTGCGCAAAAATTGGGAACAAATTGGGAACAAACTGGCGCACCTGTTGCACCCTTGCATGCAGTTACGTACATTTGGTTGTCACACTCAAAAATCATCATTTGCTGGCAATTGTGAGCACCACACTATTAAGCCGCGTCCAACTTTGGCTTTGGTTTTTGGCAGTAAATAAAAATTCAGGAGTCCTAGCCTTATTGGGAAAATGGGGGGCAACAGAAGCTTGCCGTGTTTGTGCCTGACATACTGCTTTTCCTTCTTTCTTTCTATCGCATTGCACAATATCCCTAGCAAAAATACCAATAGAAGTTTGTATTGGTCCAATTGGAAATCGCTATTGGTTCTATAGGAAGTCTATTGGGGCTGTATTGGGTGTATAGGTATTTTGTTGGTACCAATAGAGACCAATAGCCGCACATATTGGTCTTTTATTGGGCAAATAGAAGCTGTATTGGTCAAATAGGTGTCACCAGTAGGGACCAATACGCGGACATATTGGTATTTTATTTGGCAAATAGAAGTTGTATTGGTCAAATAGGTGTTGCCGATTGGTTTCTCATTGGGCCAATAGAATATGCATAAGACCAATAGTTGTTTTGGTCAAAGAGCTACCGCCAATTGGTATCTTATTGGTCAAATAAGCTGCGTATTGGCCCAATAGCTGGCACCTATTTTAGTTTCGCATTGGACTGACGGGGAGCGTATCTCTGTTGTTGAAATAATGAATAGCTGTCGGCCAAATAATTGGCAGCTATCCATCCTTTATTGTTCCAATATCTGACACATGATTTGTCTCTAAGAGGATGAGTATAGAGTGGGTATCCATCTGATGACCTACGGCTATCATTTTATATATGCATGTCCGTTTGTGATGAGACATTATCTGATGATCAAGAGTTATGTTATACTTGAGAAAAAATAACCGTTAAATTCTCAGCTATTTGCTATATTGTAGGAAAAGCGGAGAGCAAGAAGTATACAGCTGCTCGTAGCTATATTCTTTTATGACTGATTGGACCACGTCGGTTCCTTCATCGTGATTGGCTCTGTTAAGGAAGCTGCAAACGGGAGCAATTCACTGTTTAGAAGTTTTATCCCGATTGAGCTTAATCGCGAAAAGCAGTACTTTGAGACACCGGAATAATAGAAACATCGCCTTGTAAGTGTGGCCGGCAAAATGGCATAAGTGTAGAAAAGCGGCAGCCGCTTGCAGTGTTTCCGCTTCATTAACATAGGCTGAGCGGAGCACTCAGCTTCTGGATCACTGTAACCATGTTTGAAACGAAGATTATAACAGCGCGAGGGCGACGAGACGCATATGGCGTAACAAAAGGGTGTTTTAGCAGTGCCGGTTCAACGTACGAGAAATACTCTACCGTCGTGGTCGGCACGTAGCTTTTTTTAGTCGTGTCACTTTGATCATTTCATGATGTTACTGTAAGCAGCAACTCGTGCGGCTAGAAAGTTATAAAAAAAGCTGCGTGTCGAATACCACGGTAGGTGTTTCCGTACCTGCCGTGCGGTAAACCGGCCCTGGTAAAACACGCTAAAAGAAAAACTTGCAGACGCGCGATGCTTGCGAAGCGACCGACAACACACAGCATAGAATGATAAAAATAGCTAAACTGCCATGCATCTGCCATGAGACCACAACGACCGCAACCGACATAGACCCGGCCCTTAACAAAAAAAAAAAAGTGCAACGATGTGCGGCATGGCGTGGCCGCTGCATGTTAGAACTTTTTTTTTTACATGTTCCTTGGTTCAGCAAGCTAAGCCATGTCCTAACCTTAAAAGAAGCTTTGGATAACATTTAAATTCTATAATAATGTATGCTAAGCAATAAAAGTCGTGCTATAGAAATAGAGGAGAAAAAATTGTGAATCTGCAAACGCGACCAACTGTGCGCCTAGCGCGCTCGGCCGGTATACGAAGACAAGCCGAGCCTGCGGCCAAGTTAAGCCGAAACGGTCTGTGTTTGCACGTGTCATGCAGAACACTGCTGATTTTTCGCCTCAGCGTGCGTTTTGTGTAATCTCGATGCTCCAGTGTGCTTCCGCGACGATAACGTGAAGACTGCGTTCAGCGTGCGCCAAGATAAGAGCTTCTCAGCCATCAATGTATTGGATTTCTGCTCTAAAAAGTGGCACCAAGAATAATGACAAGACGAACAACAAGGTTACTTCGTCTTGTGCTCTGATTGTTTGGTGAGTTGAGTGCTTGGTATTTACTCGCATTTAGTATTTGTTTGTTATCAACTTTCTTTTTTTATTATTATTACTAAAAACGTGGGACGAAGCCGAAAGGCCGGCAAAACAAGTTTATCGTCCCTCCACCTCCGGTGTCTGATGACAGCGATAGCAACGATGCCTCGATTGCAAGTACAGAGGCTCAAATAGAGGTTGAAATATTAAGTACATATAGCGTTGCATTTTGTTTTGGGGTTTGTCATTATGCAAAAAAAAAAAAAAGAAAACATAAGCATAGATTAGAGGTGAAGGACTGGCGCCCTGCTCGCGAGTGTAGTTGAAGTCTTGGAAACCCTTTGTGTACTGTATGTACAACGTGCATGTTGAGCCAAACACGCTTTTATCGCCTCATAATAAAACACTCTAGTCGAGGCGGTTTCTGTGTTGTAGTCAGCAACAATCGGCTCATCAAACTTGTTCGACATAATGTCACAAGAACCGCGTGAAGTCCACACGAAAATTTCAAAATGTGCATAGCATATTACAATGTTGCGATTTATTAATGCTGTTGGATGAACTGCATAAGCATGTAACGTGCAGCACGTGTCTTATCCAACCCATTGCAACCCGACTCTTGTGTTGGGCCTGCAACGATATGGAATCTGGGTTGCTTTGACTACAGTGTGTTATATATAAATATATTTATTGTCTCATGGTAAATCTACCCTAGCTTAATTTACTTCATGCTAAGGTATGATAGCCGCACCACCATTCCGAAGAAGGTCACGCCACAGATTGTCCGAAAAAGATCACGTCACAGATTGTAAGTGATAACTGAGAGAGACTGCTGTAATTTAATGTTAACCACACAAGATATAAGCTTGAGCGAGTTTGCAGTTCATTCTTGGGTGTAGCTCATAGAACGCAGGGTGCAAACATTTAAAAGGAACGAGGCGCTACTTTTTTTGCCCCTCTCTTCTTTTCCTTCCTTTGTTGCCGCGAAATTTTGCCGCTAGACTGTTTTCTTTCACGCAATAAGCCAGAATTGGGTGTGTAATATGTCACTCAATCTTTTGCTATAGTTCAGCTTTTGCAGCATTCTGAACATGTGCGGTAAATGAAACGTCTAGATAATTTCTCACTGTGCCCACAACTTTCTACACCTTGCTATCAAAGTTAAACTTTAATTAAAGAAGTGTTGCAGTCTTCTGATTTCGTGGCCTTGTTTATTTTCAGTATTTTTCAGGCATTTCTTTGAGTGCCAATGTGGAAGCAGAACAAATTGACGCAAGACATATTTGCCTTGACAAAATAGTTGCCTGCAAGATCGCCAACATCATGAAGGGCCGGAAGAAGGATTTGTAGTCTTGATTATGAGAATATATTTGAACATATGCCTCATTCATCCACTGTGATTACCACTGCAGGAGAGTTGCCATATTGTGTGCCTTCTGCATGACTGGACACCCATGAAACACTTACGCCACACTAATTCTAATACGGTAATGGCTGACAAGTAGCCAACTACAAGGCTAATACATTACCAATGGACAAATACAAAACCAATACAATACCATTAGGCAAATAGAGAACCAATAGGCCAATACAGTTCCAATTGGACAATACAGAACCAATACACCAATATGGTCCCACAGACCTATAGACCAATAAACCAATAGACCTATTGGTGTCAATAACCCAATAGGCTATTGGTTTTTCTATTGGGAATTTTTGCTAGGGTATGCTCTCTCCTGACTTTTTCCCTTCTCCATACCGGGAATTGTACCTTCATACACGTGCTTGGCAGCCCAACACTGTATTTGCTACACGCAACAATGATAGTCATGCATACATATCCATGCCACATTAAAATGTGGTAATGTGAAATGACAAGTGAACTTGATAAAAGATTAGAATGCCATATCAGGAACAACTGATCGCTGGCAAGCCCACCACCGAGAGACAATCAACGATAGGAAAACGTTTCATACAAACATGCAAGTGACCAGCATGCCTTCGAGGGCCGTATTTATTTACACTGATCAGCACTGGGTTTTTCGCATATGATGCCGTCTCATTCTGTGAGTTATAACGTGCTGCTCTTGAAAAACAAAGCTAGGACTTCAGTTCACCTGTGGTTCAGCTAGTAGCTCTGGCAGTGGCTCAACCATCAGCTCAGCTGCTGGCTCTACCATTGGCTCGGCTGCTGGCTCGGCCACAGGCTCTACAGCAGGTTCAGCTACAGGTTCAGGAACTGCGCAGCAGGAACAGAACAGCATCATTTGGAAGATATGTGACACACTATAAGCTGCAAAGCTGGATCCATCGATGAAGTACACTCACATGATTGTGGCCATAATATGTGCAAAGACACAACCAAGTCTCAATACATATGTCAGCCGCACATGTGCAAATAACGAATTTTTCGAATATGAATAGCTTCAAATATCAAGCAGAATGCCAAACAATCGGGGCAGATGCTTCTTACACCAATAAACTTTAATTTTATGCCCATATTTTCATGTCGAAGACAATACACCAGTAAGCTATTACCAATACAAAATGCGTGATGGCAAATGAAGTATCGCTATCTGTACATGCATAGATGCATATTGTTCTGCACACGTAGATAATTTATAACAATGCAATCATACCCAGGTTCAATTCGCATGTTGGACAAGCATTTCTTTCAATAGAAGTACTGCATTACAAAAGGAACAAAATGTTTGCCCGTTGTGGTAGCTTAAAAAGCACGACATCGCACTGCTAGGCAAGGAAAACATTAGTTCGATTGTCGCCGTACCACTTACTGTATTTTCTCGCATATAACCCGCACCAAGAAACAGAGAAATATGCTTAAAAAGTGGGGATGTTGGTTTTATGCAGGGCTTATGTGCATTTCTTTTTTTTTCTCCTTGCAGAGCTAAATTTAAGGGTGTGAGTAATATGCGGGGGGCAGCTTATATGGGAGAAAATATGGTATGTATAATTTACAGCTGTACAACATATGCCAAATGAAATACAAGGTGTACAGGCTCACAAGGATCAAACATATGGCCTTTACATGTCGTGTGATGCTGCTTCCTGAAGATTTTATGTAATTTTCCCTGGCAGTTCACACAACAGCCATTTTGACTGTTAAAGGGGCCTTGCAACACTTTTTGAGCATGGTCAGAAAACGCTGCCGATTGGTAGTCGAGGCTCCTGAGAACACGCGAGCCAAATATTATAGCGCAGCACGTGGCCTGGAATTCGCAATAAATTCACAAAGTCAGCTAAAAATTGCTTTCTCTTCTCTCGACCAATGACGCTACAAGCTCAGAAATCACTCGTCACAGCCATTGTATCAGCCAATGGCTGATTGGAGCATGGCGCGCTCGGTCATTACTGGAGGCGCTGCGAGAGGTCGCAACTTGTCCACGCGTGCACACGCGAATGCACCAAAAGCCGCGTATTCAAAGAAAAAAAAAAGAAAGTGCTCAAGGTCACGAGGCGCGTGTGACATATTTCTTTCCCCCCATGCCTCACCTCCCTGCTTAGCTTCCAGTGCTTCCGTCGCGACGAGAGAAGACACAATGCAATTGCAGCATGCGACAAATCTTTGTAACTCCGCTCGTACTGGACAGATTCTAAAAATTCTTGCGGCAGTGAATTAGTGAGGCAATAAGGCCCTTTAGTGAACCCATCCCATGGCTACTTGGAAAAGTGTTGCAGGGCCCCTTTAACAGCTGTGCCACACTGGAACCATTCACTGAACTAACTAAGCAAGCAGAGGCCAGCTGAGGTAAGCAATTAAAACATCATGTCACTGAACACAACGGCACACCATGGGAGCACAGTGAAAAGCCGCTATATTGGCTCACTGATCGAGGGGCCCATTTGTTTGTTAGATACAACGTAATTAACCCAACGATCAGAAAAGTGTAATTTGATCATTGTAGGTTGCATTCCCACCATTGGCGCCTTGCTCTTTTGTCCACTTTAATTAATTTCCATTTATGTCGTAACTACTACACTAGAACAAAAAAAAAACTACAAATAATGTACCCTATGCTTTCCTCAACATCTATCTTGGTTATATTTACTCATGTATTGTACAGCATATCAGGGGTGCAATATCATAAAACTATAGTCAAACCTGACTACATTTAACTCGGTAAAATCAAATCATCCTTATTCGAACTGTGTTCAAACACGATGATGCTTCAACATCAATTCATAGGCACATTTACGGCTACATCGAGAAAAAATGGACAGGACAAGGACACTTCATACATAGAACATTGGGCAGTGTGAAACATCCCAATAAGTTGGCTTTTTCTCGCGGATGGGGCTTTCCCACACGCATTTCGGAGCGCGTAGTGCAATTAGGAGGGTGCCACGTGGAGTCAGTAAAAACTACCACTTGCCACCACATGCTTTCTCCTGTGATCCCCCATCGTCGCACCCACTGTACACGATCACCGTTCGCCTCTCCGCGATCCTCCGTTCCCTTAGTTAACACAATGGCTGCCGCAAAATGGAAGCACCTGCTCTTCTTCACCAAGCTGGCGATGATAAGAGTTCTTCAATCATACCAGTTCCGAAACCCGAACATGGCCCATGGTCGATTCTGTGGCGACCTGCAGATCGTCGCGCCATCTAGGAGCAGCAATACAAAACACTAGATTGCCACGGCATCACCCCTGCGTGCGCTTCTCGCAAGCTGCTTAACGCCGCACGCAGAGCTGGCGTCGTCGCGAGCGTTTATTAGTTTGTTTATTGCTCAACAGATGACGCGACAATCAGCACACCCCCGCGATTTCGGCCACTGGCAAGTTCGGATTTTGATACGGGGGCCTATGGGGAGTTTTGCAGCTTGTATTACTGAAGAACTGGGGGTGATCATCAATGCCGTCAAACATGGAGAACTGAAGTCTGACATCGCTGCTGCGTACAGCACCCTTTAAGAACCGCCAAGTATGATATTAAAGAACCAGACTAGGGCCAAGGCGGACTAGATACTTTCGGTGCCGGCAAATATGCACAACTGCGTAAGAAGATGTTGAGGCGCTGCTTACATCGATACCATATTTTCCCTTGTACAACCCACCCCCGTGTATAGGCATCACATCTAACTACAAACTGCAGAAATATAAAAACTACAAAAAAAAAAAGGAATCCCTGCATCTGCAATGAAGCCAACATGCTTACCAAAATTCGCATCTAAACTACTTGAAGTTCTTTAAAAGCTTTATATCAAACTATACGGTATATCGTGATAATTTCTGTTTTATTGCGAGTTCAATATATATGGGCTTGGCTGCATTAAGTTCTTTATCTGCCAATTGCACCCTGTCATTGGTCAAAATGTCCCAACCATGCCAACAGCACTTGTCTGTAACAGGATTAAACAAAAACCCTGAAAATGGCCCATCATATAAAATGTGTGAAACAAAACAAGCTGTTTAGTAATAGCTGGACAGCAAGTGTCCCATCTTAAATGAAACAGAAGACCCTGAGTACTCAGCACCGAACAGAAGGCTACCCAGTCTGTTCTGGTGCTGAGTACTCAAAGCTAGCAGCGACAGCTTACTTATTTGCGTATAGCTACATTAATTCTGACTGGCCTTACAGCAGCCTTTGGGAACTTCTTTTCTTTTGGAATGAAATTCACCACCATATTCTATTCGGAATGGGAGCATTTGTCGGCTGCTGCACACATTTAAAGTTTGGTTACCATAATTTGGCACAATCTGGGCATACTCATCATTTCGATGTCATGAATTTTTTTGCAGTTTTCAGTCATCACTTAACGCATAAGCGGAATGGGTGGCAGCCTGAAAACTTTCTACCAATTTGACCGATTGGCACTATTTTCTGAAGTACCAGCTCCCACCAACTCACTCGGCTCTTCAGGAGTCATGAGGGGCTCGACATCGTCTGGCTCAGGCAAAGTCCGGACCCGTTTCCATGGCCTCAGTAGACAATCGGAAAGCAGCCCTGTGAAAAAAGTCACAGTTTCACCGCAAGGGTGAAGGAATGAATGCAATAGCAACGAAGTGGCATATCACACGAAGTAAAGCTTGCAACTAACTCTACTAGGATCCGATCTCGCATAACCCAACAGAATGCTGGTGTTGTGTCCTCCCTTCTCGTCCTTGTGTCATTTTGCGCTAAATTTTTTCCTAAGAATGCTGGTGTTGGGAATACGGCTGCTTCACGGAGAGAAGCGGTTTTCGCGCTTTCTGGTGCTTCATTTAAATAAATGGTGAGAGCAAAGCATGTACAAGGGTATGAGTCATCTACTCATCTCTATAGAGACAGTGCGTGCAACCACGCCCTTTTGATCAAAGTTCGCAGCTGCTACCCAAGGGATGCAGCCCCCCCCCTCCCCCTGCACAGGCAGCCTTTCATGCTCCTTCACCCTGTTGAGCCGGCTGGCGCGTTTCATCTCTGCTTAAACTTCAATGCACATAGAACATATGACGCATGTGACGATGTTGTCGATTTGGACTTTATACGAAATGTGACAGTGACGGCAAAAATTCGCCGATCACACTCAATTCATATCATATAACTGCTATCACAATAAAACCGTAGATATTGCCTGTGAACTGCAACCTTCTTTCGGGGGACTCCTGTGAAAGTTATTCAATGCAATGAAATGCTAAAATTGACATTTTCGAAGGATTTGTAAGGAGGCCTCCAAGCAAGGAATGTTTTCTAATAGCAAACTCTTGTTCACAGACTGCTTTCCGTGCTCCAAATGTGTTTGCCCCTCCCAATTTCAGTGAAGGTTCACAACTACACTCCATTACAACCTAAAAGAAAAAAATGTAAGCTCCGCCCACATAACTGGCACATCTGCCCTTCACCCGTGAAACACTGTCATGCCGGCTGTCTTGCACTCTAACCATGACTACTCTTTCTCGGCTAATGCAGATACTGTTATGAGTTAAAGGTTCCTCGTTGCTACCTACAACATTACATATGGTTGAGCAGTGATATCAGAATCCCTGACGAAATTTACCAGGACATTCAAGTTTCCATCATAAAACCCACGACACAAACGTGTGTCTAATGGGAAAGTCAAGCAACTGAAAAACACTACAAGTTCCTGACGTCACAAAAATGAGTAAGTGCGTTAGGAACAGCTGTGGGCAGAGCTTACGTTTTTCTTATGTTGTAATTAACCAAGTATACAAAGGCACAAGGGTTCTTAGGTGCGCTAGTTGGTTCATGAACATTGTGGCAGAACAGCCGAAAAAGCAGGACAATTAACACACTGAAAAAGACAGCCGATAGTCAGCGCTGTGTCTTGTGAGCTCATTGTCTTGTTTTTTGCACTGTTCTGCCCCCATACACAAAGGCCTTAAAAAAAAAAAAAAAAATTACCGCGGGAATATCACGCCTAAGTTACCTACGCTACAAGTAGTAAACCAAAGGTGGGAAGGGTTGTAAGCAATGTGGCACAAAGAGAAAAATGGGAAAACAAAAGGCGAAGAAAAACGTTGAATGGGAACAATAGTTCATTCTTCCAGGAAGTGCAGTAGAAGCGCACTTGCAAAGGCAAATTGTGGTATAGAGCAGAATATATCTAATAAGGATGTGAACGGGAGCTCAATATATCTTAATCATACTTGAAACGATTCGACGGAACAATTCAAAAGACCCAACTTCAAGTAGAGAAATAAAAAGTACGTACGACGCCCAGGCTGTCGGAAGAGTACGTCAACACTCTGCAACTTCGGCAGCACCATCGCGATGTCCTGCGACACCAAGCAACAAGGAAATTAAAATTTTGTTGGAACAATGAAGCATCACGTCCGCACTTCCACGATGCTAATGTTATCAAAATTTGGCAAAAAATTTAACTTGAGGCAAACAATATCGATGCATATTTAAACTTCCATCAAGCGAAGCATAAAATGAATTTATTAACTAAAGTCGGTAAAATTGGCAGCCTACATTTTTTTTATATCGAAACAAAATTAAATTGAAATACAACCTCCTGTGCAGGGTGTAGTCGTCGAAAGCTACTTTATTTTACACTCAAACCTCGATATAGCGAACCCAGATATAACGAAATATCGGTTATAACGAAGGTAATGAAGAACAGTCTTGTAATGCATAGTGTTATGAATATACATTTGTAACGAATTTTCGGATATAACGAATTTGTTTTCATGTAAGATGCAACTTTGGTATAATGAGGTTTGAGTGTACATAAAAAGTGCCATAATAATGTTAGCAGCATCGTTATATATAGCTTCTAATTTAGGTATAATTATTACGAGATAAGGCAAAAGTAAAGTAGATGAAAAAAATTGTCACCATTGGGAATTGAGCCCAAAATTTTCGCGTTACGTTTGGCTGTGCATCAAGTCAGGCGTTTCTCTTAACTTTAAAGAGGAACACTAAAGTGAAACAATGAATTGGTCTGGATTGATAAATTGTACTGTGAAAACTCCAGTGTCGTTAATTTACCCTTTCATAAGGAGTAGCAAATCAAGGTCAGAGTTTCATTTCTAAATTTCACGCCGAAATATATGCATGTGACATCGCGGACATCAAAGGGCATTTTTCGTACGCCAGCGACACTGACTCAATAAATTTTCCTGAAATTTGGTACTTTAAGTTTATGGACCCCGTCAGGGGACAATGTACTTCATTTTTACTGATTAGGAACTACGTAGGTCCTAGCAGATGAAATCGAAATTTATGACGTCACACCGTTTGATGTGAGAAATCAAGGTGGCGTCACTACCCACATTTTCTCCTCTCGTGTTTCCTCGTAAACCAAGTGTCTTCTCGCAGCAAGAGTGGTGATATTGGATTTGTGAAAAGAGCAATTTACTAATAAGAGCGAAATGTGTCCCTTTAACGCTTAATCTTCAAACGTTTTTCATGGCAGTCAATCAAGTAATGATGGTGGCAGCCCACCCGTCTTTGAATCGCAGCGCTGATGTCGCGGATGTTCTGCCGCATGTCTGCCATGCTTATCTGCGTCTCCCTGTCAACGATGAGGCGAGATCGGCGCCGCACTGGCTCTCCCAACGCTGGCGACCCAGGAACGCGTTGTCGCCCTGCACACGCGGTCACGCTTTAGTCACCGTGCCAACGTTCTCGACGTTTGCTAACTACCTCAGAATGCAGCATTGAAAAGATCATCACGTTCCAAAAGTACCGACACACCAGTCACGTCCATTCGCTTGTTTTTTCTGTGACATCATGGCAAAGGCGAACTTCCAATACAGTCCAGTCCACTTGTTCAAGTGAGCTGGACAGTCAAGTTACAGCCAAATCTCATCACAGCCAAGTCATGTCTGACATAAAAATCACTTCGTTATATTCATTAATATTTTTTCTACGCCACTGAAACTTGTTTTTGTTATGCTATCATATTATTTGAACATTCGTGTGACACTGTGTGTAAATATGAGTCCATCAGCAACTACACCTTGCATAAAAGGTCTAATTTGGATTTAACAAACTTTGGGTATAACGAGGTAAACTGCCGGTTTAAAAAAAATTCGTTAAATCGGGGTTCAGCAGTACAACAAATGCTCAGTTATTACAAATGTAGATTGTCTGATGGTCGTGATAATCACTAGACCTAAGGAAGCACACATATCAGATAAAATTACCATGTCACGGGTCTGAGTTATTTTAGAACGAATGCTAAAGTATCTGCAACTCTTTCAAGATGGTGCCACTTTCACTTCAACTGCTCCAGCATTAACAACCATGCCAATAGAAATTATAGTCATGCCTGCGCGAGCATGGTGTTACCCATAATTGTTGATGGACATGAAAAATGACAGGTTTTCATTAAAGGCAAGCCTCTCACACAAACAACCTTGGGTCTTATACAATAGACATGTATTGACTATTTTTTGTTCTTTGTTTTTGTGCATGTATCGACTACGAATGCACTGATCAAACGAACCGTAACTATGAACACTCAACAAATTCATCCTGCGCGATTGTGACAGTCATTATGTGTAGACCCGACTGCATCAACATTGCGCCAGTCCCACCAGTTTTCTTCACTTTCAAATTGCACCAGTCATCACACAATGTGCAACACAAAGGCTGGACTGCAGGGCTGACCTTTGGAAGGCATATTGCATTTTAAAGGCTCCCAAAGAGTAAATTTTAACTGTTTATGTTTACAGTGATGCTACCGAGGTCTTCCGATTTGGAGCAATTTTCGGAGCAGCAAAAGTTTCATTTTGGAGCACTTTGGAGCAGCAAAAATTTCCATTTTGGAGCACTTTGGAGCAGGTAATTTAGCATCTGGGAGCACTCTGGAGTGCTCCCAGATGGAGCAACTGGAGCAACTAACATCCTAGAGTACACTGGAGAAGCAAGTTGCAGTTACAGTCAAGAACCTGAATAATTATTTTGAGGCTCTTGTGAAGAGCTAGAAATATTTCGATTCATTGCAAATTTCAAGGAACCAATCATTTCAGGAACACTCCCTATTTCCCTCGATGATGCAGAAATGAGGGCAGTTGAGCATTTTAGGATAACTTGTTCAGTGAATATTTTCGTAGCATATAAACAGAATACCGGTTCAATAAAATCCTACTTTATGAAATAACATTCTAAATACATGTATGTGGTAATCAGCAGACATTGTAGACAATCGCTGCGACGTACAACAATGCCTCAACGCTAAAGACTCACACTGTCCCAAATGCACTGCCCTAAGACGACTCTAGGGAGAAAGAGAGGTTCTTTTTCTTCACGATCGATTATATTGCTGGGCGTAACATGACGTCACATAGCTAGCCTCATCAAGCCAACCTCCTCCGACACTCCTTTCCCTCTCTTTGAGGCATCTCTGGGCTGGAGCAAGAGCATTCTCACAGTGCTTCCGGACGATCGTTTGCTCATGCGCAGGGTTGCCCGGATATGTAGATGCGCTTCAATCGAGCTTCCGCGAAAGTGTCAGAAAGTTCGTTCAACGGTGGACTACAGGATTTAACAAACTTCGTTGTCCTTTTGCAGTGAAGTTGTATATGGCTAGGGAATTCTGTTTGTACACCGAAAACCCCGTGTAGTGCCCTCTAGAAAACATGGCAAAACAAAAAATAAATAAAAAAAAATAAAACTGACTGGGTACCTTATGCATTCGCCTAAGACGACTCGAAGGCGAGAGCCATTTTGTTTTTATTGCGATAGCAATTATATGGACATTCTTGACTTTTGCCGCCACCGCCGCGTTGTGTAATGTCCAAATCGATAACATCTCCCGCGCATCGTATGTTTTACACTCGGGTAAAAGCGCGCAAGCGGGGGCGATGAACGCGGCTGAAGCAGAGATAAAGAGAGCCGACCTATCTCCGTTGCACGGAGGACGCATCTGATAACATCACCACGCGTGCCAGGCCTGCCATCGATTGCTACTCAAGCAGACAGGAACGCCCCACCCGTCTTCAAAGAGCATGAAAGAACACAAAGGGAGCCCCTCCCTTTGCGTTCTTTCATGCTCTTTGAAGACCGGGGCAGGGGGTTGTGTCGCTAGAGCAGCAACACTGAACTTTGACTTTAAGGGCGCGGTCGCGATCGCTGGCACGCGCTGTTTCAGCAGGCATCACAGACGGCTCGTATACCCGTCTACGTGTTGTGCTCTCAACGCGTACAGACTGTGCGAAAACGCTTCTCTCCCTGGAGCGGCCACTGATCCTTGATCCGCAAGGCGGCAATACCATCGCCCCGCCATTTTGGAGGTCCGTTCATACGCGTCGTTCGTGCTGCACGTGCATCGGTGTGCAAGAGGTGTTGCGAAGGTCTCTAGTCATCCAAGTCGCCGCACGGATCTCGAACACAGCGCGTGCAGAAAGCTTTTTGTGCGTGCGGCGAGTGCGCGGACCTTCAAAATGGCGACCCCGCTGCTAGCGCTTCTTGCGGATGACGTCAAGCCTTACTTCGTATAACAATACAATTTGTTGGTATCGCATTCACTGCTTCGAGCTTAAGCGAAACTAACAAATTGTATTGTTACACGAAGCAAGGCCAGAAGCTCTTTTGGACCCGATCTCGCGTAACTAAACAGAACGCTGGTTCATGGCAATATGGCCACTCCAGGTGCCGAAGCGGTTTTCGTATTGTCAGTTCTTTAAACGCGAAGTAAGCGTTGAAAGTACAGCAAGATTATGAGCCGTCTCACCATGCCTCGAGGTAGCACGAGCGACGCAGCCTTCCACCCCTCAGAACGAAGCAATGAATGCGATTTCGAAAAAATAATTAGAGCACAAACACACCACACATTCACACACGCACACACCCAGGCACCAAACACGTACCTGGGTGTGCGGGCGTGTGTGAATGTGCCGTGTGTTTGTGCTCTAATTATTTTTTGGAAATCAACAACCAACTAGCCCAACAACGAGTTTTTTTACTATGAATGCGATACCATGATTTTATAATTTTTTTTAACCATCAGCTATCGATCCTGGAAATCGAGGGGCGGAGGTGTAACATTGTATCTATTCCTATGGTGTTCCCAGATTTCATTCCGCGATGTCCAGAAATAGACGAGACAAACATTCTGCCAGTTATTAGTGAAAATTGTTTTAATTACGTGCAGTGCGACTCTTGAAACGAGCTATCAGCAGCGTTTCTGGAACGGACGACGTCCACCGATGAATCGCCGCCACACTTACACGCTACCGATTGGCCAAAACGTCACGAGACTCTGCGGAGAGCGTGTTTTGCCGTTGGGCCAACTTGCACAACAGAAGCTGCGTCGGCACCGAGCACAGCATCATGGATTACTTAGGACGCACGCGCGACTGCTGTTTATTCAGCGGAATAATTCTTGGTGCGTGGTTGTGACTTTGGCCGCCCCGAGAACACGCTGCACATGTTTTTACGCGCCGGCGTGGCTATTGCTCATGATATACCCCCCCCCCCCCCCCCAAAAAAAAAATCAAATAAAAAATCCGAGACTTTGGTGCAGTTTGGCGCAATTTCCGTTGATATTATCAGGAAGGAGCAGTAAATCTGATTTGGCGCACTTTGGCGCAGCAGTGGAATCACTGGGTTTGCGATCGACTAAGAAGTTTACACAAGCCTTGTGTAAAGCTTAAGAAACAGTGAAGCTGGTTGATCTTAGGGGCTTAAGGTGGCCCTCTTGGCTGATGCTGGGCCTTTCCTTAGGGTAGACAGAGTAGAGTCGAACCACAGCCTGTCACAGACCATGCTGGAACGTTCAAACTCCGGCGCCAGAACTAACGTGCAAAGCTGGGTGTGGCAGCCCCGGTAGAAGCGCAGGCCTTTCGTCGCTCGTACTTGGCTCGCGCGGCAGGCAAAGTCGCCGCGGCGGCTGCGAACTATCTCCGTCAGTGGGCGTGGCTGATAAGTGACAAAGCATGATAAGCAACGGCGCGGAGGGCTTTTAGCGGACACCGGACGTTCTGCCTCGAGCTTTAAGAGCTTATGGCTCTTGTATATACAAATACAGTTGAACCCCTTTATAAGAGACATGCACCGGGTAGCAATTCTTGTCTCTTATATGAGGTGTCTCTTATAAGCAGGGTAGCATGTATGCAGTTTCTTATCAACCCCTATTTCAATGTAAGCACACTGGTGTCTTATACTCATTTGTCTCTTACATCAGTGTCTCTTATAAAGGGGTTTGACCGTACAACAAATACCTTTTCATGCTGTTGCATATAAAAATACATTGTTTATAGAAACATCATTTGAATAAAACTAGGAAAAAAGCCTACAGTATCCGTTGTGCATTCACATAAGACAGCTCGAAGGCAAAAGCTATCTTCTTCAGTCTTTTCCACTGGCCCCCCTCCAGACGTTTCCTGCACCTAACGCTGTTTTGCACTACCTCCACGATTGGTGGCATCGCAAAGTTTCTGCAGTTCACCTGGCTTTTCACGGCCTCTGTGATCGGTCTACCTTTGACCAAGCGATGATGTCACGTGCGGCTGTGCGGACTGTCACGATTGGTGGGCGCAGCTGATAAGCAACGGAGCGTGGTATACCTTTGACCAAGCGATGATGTCACGTGCGGCTGTGCGGACTGTCACGATTGGTGGGCGCAGCTGATAAGCAACGGAGCGTGGTAAGCAATGGAGCGTGGTAAGCAACGAAGTGGAGTGTTTTTTGCAGGTACCCAACGGTTTACCTCAAGCTTTAAGAGCATTTCTCTTAAAAAAGTCCACGAAGAAAAGACAGAACAGAAAAGGCGGACGAGAAAAAGTTTCAACAGTGACGCTGTTCTAGCTCGGCGTAAAGTGTGTGACCATGCCCGAAAACTATCATCACGAAGGGGTCCGTGCCACAGAATTTGGGCGGATCCGACTACTCACCGCTACGGCGTGGCCTGTAATCACCCTGCGAACAAGTACAGAGAGAGAAAGATATAAAGAAAGAGAACGAAAAAAAATTCTAGCAAAAAAAAAAAAACCTTCACAAGGCGGGATGTGAACCCTAGGTCTTTCCTAGCCGAGTGGTTAGGACCTTCAATCGGAAGGTCCTAACCACTCAGCTGTCCGGGCACACGAGCAGAGCATAGCATAGCCTTGTATAGCATAGCACCGAGCATAGCAAAGCCTTGTATAGTATTGTGAAGCAAGAGGGCATAGCATAGCCTTGTATAGCATAGCACCGAGCATAGCATAGCCTTGTATAGTATTGTGAAGCAAGAGGGCATAGCATAGCCTTGTAGAGCATAGCACCGAGCACAGCATACCCTTGTATAGTATTGTGAATCAAGAGGGCACAGCATAGCCATGTATAGCATAGCACCGAGCATAGCATAGCCTTGTATAGTATAGTGAAGCAAGAGGGTGGGAAAGGGAAGTGAGCGTGAGGAGGAGAGATGGGATGGAGAGGAGGAGTGGAGTGAGGAGGGGAGAGAGTAGAGCGAAGCACAGAAAGAATGAGAAAAATGCAGAAAGAAGAAGGTAGACAGACAGAGAGAACAACGAAAGAGAGAGAAAGAAGTAGAAAGCGAGAAAAAAAAGATAGAAAAAAAGAGGAAGCAAGCATCGCGTCTTTTAGCAACCAGATACCACACCACCTGGCCAAGCCATGCATGCGCAGTAGCTAAGTCACGACCACCGACAGGAGACATCGCGCACAACCTCCGCTCTGTAGTGCATAGCCTAGCTCCACCCAAATGTGTGCAGAGACTCATGGGACGTCCTAAGAAAATGCGTACTCCCGAGGAGGAAGTTAGACGTGTTGAAGCTAGACGTGTCGGTCGACGGGGAGTGCTTCGCTGTGCCAAGCTTTGTGCAGCTTTGTTCAAAGTCCCCGCATTTTTTCCGCCCTCTTTTTGCCTATTTATTAGTTCTTCAGCTACAATATGCACCACAATAATCATCAGTTTGCACCAACACTTCTTCCCAAAATCTCATCACTACAAATGCCGCACACGAAGTGTTCCAGAAAAATAAATATTTCAAGGTAACAACATTTTATTACAAACGAATTTTTTCAAAAACTGGAGAAAAGAGAACTCCAACATATACTTATTTTAAGAAACACAACGCTTTGAAGCCTGACCGGCTTCTTCTTCAGCGGTGAATCGCCCAGTTTCTTCGTCCGAAGGCATCCAGATCATCGTGAAAACTGAACAGCGCTTACTCACCGCACGCATACACGAGTGCAATACAACCATCAAGAAAAAAGAGCTGGACCTTTTCTTCGCCCGACGCCAGCTGGAGCATCACATCCCCTACATAATGCCATCACTGGAGGATTTCGCAATGAAATCAGCTGCCACCGAGGTGAAGAAACACAAGGTAACCCAAGACAAGAAGCTCTGCGGCATAATTCGCGACTAGAAAGCGCCGACAATTCCCCCAAGCACCTTTGTGACGAACCTCTCATCCCGTCATCTCTCAACTCCAAAATCAGCCACACTAGCCATGGGACATGGTTTCAACATCTCAGCCACTCCCCCCTATCTCCAAAATAGTCGCAGCAGTCAAGGACGTGATACAACACCTTGAAGTCGGCGCCCATCAAGAGACAACACTCAAGTCAATAGAAATTCTTTCAAAGATACCGGCTCGCCAAAGCAACAACATTCCTGACAACGAAATGAAGGCACTCAAAAATTTGAAGAATGACAAGACCATTGTAGTCCTCCCAGCCGACAAAGGAAACATCACAGTCGTCATGGATCGCGCTGACTACGAGAAGAAAGCAGGAGAGCTTCTGAGCAGGGAGGCTTACTCCAAATCAAAAAGGATCCAACTCCACAAATCCAAACCCGGTTAAAGACTTTTGTCTGAAATGTTCAATCAGCTTCCCGAATCCAAAACCCTTTACCTCAGGTTGATATGCAGAAATGGCTTTGCCCCAAGTTTCTACGACCTCCTAAAGGTTCATAAGACCGGAATTTCTTTTCGACCCATTGTCAGCTTCACTCGTTCCCCCTACGGGCCTTGTCAATATATCTTCAGAAGATAATCGTATATACCTCTGACCAGAAAGACGGAAATTTACATCTGCCACTCGGGACACTTCGTGGAAATTGCGTCCAACGTGAGTTTGAATGAAACTGACTGTATGATGTCATTCGATGTGGCTTCCTTTGTCACCAGTCCCCCTCACACTGTCCGTGAAGCGCCGGGCACTCGAAGACGACTCCACCCTGAACAACAGAACACTTTCAGTGGATCAGATATGCCGGCTATTGGAATTCTTCCTCTCCAGCACTTACTTTTCATTCAACGCCTTCTACAAGCAGACCAGTATGACCGCCATGGGAGCCGCGATATTGGCCACGGTGGCAGCCCTCGTGATGGAAGACGTTGAAAAGCGGGCGCTTTCCGTGTTTGACCCCAAACCCAAGCTGTTTGTTCGCTATGTGGGTGATTGCCTCTGCGTGGTGAAGTCTGGCGAGGTCAACAACCTGCTCACCCGCTTGAATTCCGTAGAGCCTCCCATACAGTTCCCAGCGGAGAATCATTCGGCTCTCCCGTTTCTGGACGTACTGCTGGGAAGGCAACAACAGGGTCTTTCCGTCTCGGTTTTCAGGAAACCAACCCACGCAGGACGCTATCTCCACTTCCGCTCGAACCACCCCACCTGCTACAAGTTTTCCGTGGTTCAAAGCCTTGTTAGCAGGGCCAAAAGAATCTGCTCGTCACCACAGCGGCAGAAGGAAGAAAGGGAGAAAATAATCCGTGACCTTGGCACCAATGGCTATGAAAAGGCGTATATTCAGAGCCCTCCGTAAGAGCAAAGACGGGGCAAACAAGAAACCAATGGCGCCGCAACGATTGCACGTGTCGATTCCCTACATCGCGGGTGCCAGCGAAGCAATAGCCCATATACTAAGAAAGGCAGAAGTCGACGTTGCCCACCAGCCATCCACCACCATTGGTAGTTTCATCCCTCGGCCCAACGATCGCGCACCTGCAAAAAACGCAGCACGTAGTGTACCGAATCGTGTGCGCCGACTGCCCCGCTTCCTACATTGGGGAAACCAAAAACTTCCATGAAAGAATGAGGCAGCACAAGAACGACCTCCGTCAATCGAACAGTGAATGGAGCGCAGTGGCAGAGCACTGCAGGCGGTTTGACCACCATATCAGCCCGACGGTACGGTGATCTTGGAAAAAGAGAGGAACCTTCGCCGACGGCTCTTGCTCGAACCCTGGCACATTCAGCAGACAGTGGGAAACATCAACCGCACCACGGGGACACTGCCCTCCCTCTACTGCCAGGGCTTGCGACGAGTCATGGCAAGCCTCGCACGCGCGGCAAGCAATCGTATATAAGCGCCGCACATCTCAGGTCTTCCCACCCCTGAAGGATGAAGCCAGTCAAGCTTCAAAACGTCAGGTTTTTAGGGGCGAAGCTCCTAAGGGTGTGGGTCTGTCCCTCCTCTGTAGTTGTCCTAGTAGTAGTAGGTAGGTAGGTAGGTAGCCACGTATAGTGGAATGTACCCACTCCACGTGATAAAGATGACGATGACGCAGTATAGTGGAATGTACCCACTACACGTGATAACGATGAAGTATAAGCGTGTTCCAGTATAGTGGAATGTACCCACTACATGTGATAACGATGACGATGACGCTGATGACCATGAAGTATAAGCGCGGTCCAGACCACACATTCTCTTTCTGCCATGGATGAAAACGATCGAGCTTCGCCCGCTCATCATCATTCACTTTGTGAATATGGCGAGATTTTTTTTAAAAAATAAATTTTCGTTGGAGTTTTTTTCTCTTTTCTCCAGTTTTCTGTTATCCCAACTAGGCAGATATCTGCCTAATGTTTACCCTTGAATCGAATTCAAGACACTTGAATTTTACAATTGTGACAGAAGTTTTTTTACAAATTCTTTATATCAGCAGCACTGTAAGATAACCGGTTCATGGTGTGATTTATGATTTATGAAGCTGTCAAAAAGGAGTAGCGCCACCATCAGCAACAGACATTCCTGGGCAGATGTACTAATAACAACCACATGTCCATGTTATACGTCTCCCTGCTACTGAGTTTATTTTTCACGGTCCTGTAAAAAACTTATTAGAAGGGTTCTACTGAAGTCAGTAGATAATGAATCTAAGGAAAACATAGGGGACATAATTTGCTATTCCAAATGGGTCATTCCATGCAAAACATCCTGCCATTTTGTTGACAATCTCAAATGTACTTGAAAAAAATCTAGAATATTTCAGAGAAAAAACTTTGGTCACATTGGAGACATCTGAATTATGCAGAATGTTATTGGAGCGTCATTTGTCAGAAAATTTACTATGAGAGTATTGCTTCTCGTTTCAATATCAAATTTCGTTGACATATTAAGCACATTTGTGCAAAGCATTTGAAGCTTAATAATGTTACTGCTATTTTTCTGCCACATACACTTCCAAAATTTCACCAAAATGTTCTATGTTAGCATTTTTTCCATTGTAATCTCGTGCTGTGTATGAATATCTCAGTAATGAATACTTACTCTATGGAAGGTATAATTTGCATTTAAAATATTTTGAGGCCACTGAAGTCTCTAAATTCTACAAGAAAAAAGTCACACATTTGAGAGTATCATCATTTTGGTTCACACTAAGGCTCAATTTACACCATGTGGTGCTCCAATTAAAAATCTGATTTATACCATAATCGAAACAAAATAAATAGTTCTTATTACATACCAAATGTTATTGTTACATTTTCTTCCTTCATACACAACTGTCGTATAGACATTCATACGATATAACAGGGCTCAGCGGTGTAACTGTTTCACATTTGCATTGTCAATGTTGTGGTACACTGCGAGTACTCCACACTTACTTAGTGGTGGAGTGGGAGTAGATTCGAGGCTCGGCGCTGGCGGAGGCATTGCCGCAGCCGCAGCATCAACGTCCGGTTGCACCGGCAGCGGAACAGCATCCGCAGGCGGTTCAGCTTCGGGGAACAATGGGCGCGGCTCCCTGCAACTCGTCCTCGGCTGTCCTCATTGCTGGCTCGGCTTCCGTCGATGGCTCGGCTCCAGGTAATGGCTCGGCCAACATCCCTTCACCGGCCTTGGGCTCAGCGGAGGGAGCTCCCAGCCTCGGCAACGGGCTGCCAAGAGGACTTGTAAGACGAGGCGGTGGCGTTCTGCTTTCAACCCTAGAACAGCGAGCACAAGGCATTGTCATTTGTCAGGTTACGTTTTGTCCTCTGTCTCTCATGGCATATTTGGGCAGTCATTTCAGAGTTCTCTGACCGTGCTTGGAAGCAGTGAACTCAACAGCTTTAAAGCTCTAGAACTAGAAAAAGCAGGTATGCAAATCATGATCCTGCTTCCATATCATGTATTGCACTGCGCATTTCAGTAGCAATGCTAGGTCACTTTTTCAGATCAGTTTTTTTGGAGCCTCCAAAGCGGCCTCAAACAACCACCGAAATGTACCATCAGTAGATTTTTCGTGCTCATATACCTTGCTTACACATAATGCTCTCTAATACACCTTCCCTGCTCACAAGACCTCTGGAGCTCAGTCCCAGCAAAGAATCGACAGACATCTATACATTAGCCTCCCGTTTTCAAGCGTCGTTCCCACAACGTTTCTGCCTGATACAGTCGAACCCACCTACAATAGAACTATAACCGATAATTGCTATAAACGGGCTGCACGAAAAAAAACAGAATAGGGGATGGCAGGCTGCTGTGAGAAAACTATAATATTGGATAAGATATGCCAACAGACATCAGTGATAACAATGACAAAGCTGCCAATTTTTCAGACATGCTTGAAAATTGGGACGCTTTCACGGGACCACCACAAGCCTCAGAGAGCCAATGTACGACATCTAAAGTTTGGACATGAAAACTCTATCAAGTCGTAGCTTTCAAGAGGTAGCTATCAAGTCTAGCTTTTCACTCAAACTGCATGTCTGAAAGTGCATTAACAGAAGCCACCACACCGCTCCCGTGCCGTAGCAGAGTTCAAAAGTCAGCTTTGCCACATGCCAAATCGCTATGCGGTGAAGCATACCGCGAATCCGAGGACGCTGGGGTTGTGGGCAGGGGTTCAGCAGCTTAAATTTTTCGTTTTCTTCTTTCTTTTCATGGATTTAGCATTTCATTACGTTTCGGCACAGACACCCAACAACCAGAAGTCATTGTTTATAACCGATAATGCTGCATACGGGCATTGCTGTAAGCAGGTTGTTTCACATACAAAAGGTGATGGTGCAGCAGCTTCTCACTGTTACAACCAATATATTGTTAAAACCGGTATCTTTATAAGTGGGTTCTATGGTATATTGCAAAATGTAGCTGCAATGAATGTGCTGGGAAGGTATGTCAAAGTGTTTGTCTACGTGTACAGGCACAAGGCCATCCAAGCACTTGGAAAGGGTCTGGTTCCCGCATAGACGCGAAGGAAATGCCAGACTTCTGCGAGGACATCTTCAAGACTTAAACTGATGAATAAATTTTTCTTATATATGGAGTAAAATGGTCACTCTTGATCGCGATTGGACCTGATACAGATCAATATTCTTGATTACGATTGGCTTCTTTTCGCGAGCTGCATGATCAAGATGGGGCCTAATCGCGATCAACAGTGCACCGTATGACGGTATTAGGTAGAGCTGCTTCCAATGTATGTGTTTTATCATTTAGGAGCACTTTTACTCCATTTAAACCACATGCATGTTCGCATGACATGTTTCCAGCCCACTGCATTTTCTTTTCGTGGCCTTGTGTTAAAAAAAAAAACGTATTAGAGGAGCTCTACTGCAGCTAGACACAGCTCTATAAGTCAACAAATAATGATGCCAAGCAAAAAATAGGGGATGTCATTTGTAGGGGTGTGCGAATGTTCGAAATTTGGAATATTTTTCACATAGCATTTGCTATTCGATTCAATTCGCACCGAATTTTACTATTCGAACTTCCTGAACACAAAAAAATTCGGCAGATCCCACGTACCATGGGAATCGATGTCATGTGAAGCATGTGGAGAGAAGGTGACTGTGGTGCAATTTTTTTGTTGAGCGACACGTTACGAAATGACGCTAGACATATGTACAAATGTTATACGCACAGGCATGTATGTTGAACAGTCGCATATGTTTTATATAAACAGTTGTTCACAGTTGCATAAGGATGCCAAGAGCAACATGGGTATTATCAACACCAGAAGCGATAGGCTGATATGTAGTGCTTCTGCTTTTGAGGATGGGAGACCAGGATAGTGCTACGTACACAAACTTCAGTGAATGGTGCGATGCTACTCGAAAAAAACAGTTCCGTTAATCTGTATCTTAGAGCAATAAAATTTTTGCTGCTTACATAGGTTTTTATGCTCATTTCAAATATGTTATCAGTTCAGGGGTGGAACAGAGTACATGGGTTTGGGAGCAGTCCTGGGAGCAGGCCAAAGTGCCTTTTGTAGCAGGCTTGGAGCAGCCAGAAATACATTTTGGAGCAGGCTTGTAGCAGCCAGAAGGGCCTTTTCAAGCAAGTTTGGAGCAGTCAGAGAGAACAGTCAGAGCAGATGTAGCCCCGTAAACAGCCCTTGTGAAGCAACATTTGTCCAATGCTGCATTTTTCAAATACTAAGATAAATTGTGCAATAGCCTTATCATTGTGATAGCAATTATATGGACACTCTCGACGGGTTTTCGCCGTTGCCGTCATGTCCCGTATAAAGTCCAAATTGATAACATACGCACCAGAGGCGTAAGAAGAATTTTTTTCCGGGAGGGGGGAGGGGCACCTCCTCGATCTGAACTGGGGTCCGGGCAGGCAAATGATCATTTGCACTCTGTAACCTAAGGCGAAAAAAGAATAGGAGGTGGGGGGGCATGGGCCGGGCTTGTCACCCCTTGGCTACGCCACTGATACCCCCTGCGCATCGTATGTTCTACCCGCGGGTAAAAAAGCGCGAGCGGGGTGATGAACGCGGCTGAAGGAGAGATCAAACAAGCCGGCCCATCTCCGACACTCGGAGGGCGCATTAGATAACATCACCCCGCTTGGTAGATCTGCCGCCGAAGCAGAGAGGAAACACCCCGCCCGTCTTGAACGAGCATGAAGAGACGCGAGGAAAGGGTGGGGGGTGGGGATGCCGCTCGAGCAGCAACTGTGAACTCTGCTTCAAAGGGCGCGGTCGCGACCACTGGCGCGCACGCTAGCTCGACAACCATCAGCGGGAGGCTCGCATACACTTCTACGTGCTGCGCTCTCATCGCTAACGGACTGCGCGAAAAGTGGTTCTCTCCCTGGAGTGGCCGTATACTATTACACCAGCGTTTTGTAGAGAAACGTGAGATCAGGTCCAAAAGAGATAGCTGCCAGCGTCACTTCGTATAACATTACAATATGTTGCTATCGCATTCATTACTTCGCCCTCGTGGTGAAAGCGTGACTTTTTTAGGTATGTATTGCCGCACATTTTCTAAACCTAAACGCGCGCGAGCGTCAACCGCCGAGTCGATAAGCGCCGTATAATGGAGCACAGCGGCGAAATGAACGAGAATATGCGCGTCCGCTAGATGTGCAGTCCTGTACATCTGCATTTGCTAGGCTGTTCCGGGCACCGGACACCATCCCCACATCTTTTGAGCACTGTTACCGTCATCCTTTTTCCTTTCTTGAACGCTGGCATCAAGTTATAAACAATCACAGTTTCACCGCAAGGGCGATGTAATGAATGCGAAGCAACAAATTGTAATGCTGGCAGCCACTCTTTTGGATCCGATATCACATAACTCTAAAAACGCTGGTGTAAGAGAATACGGCCGCGCCAGGGGGGAGGTGTTCTTTTTGCACTGCCCCTTTGCGTTGAGAGCGCAGCACGTATACGGGTTCACGAGCCATTCGTGCTGATGCCTTCCGAGATAGCGAGCGCGCCAGCGACCGCGCCCGTAGAATCAAACTTCACAGCTACTGCTCGAGCGATCACAAGCTTCACGAAACCGAAACTATAATCGTTTCGATGAAACCGAAAATGCGATATTTGAGCCACGCTTCGGGAACGGGGCTTGATGGCTGTTGCACCTTCTTACTAAATTCGATTGCTGCGGCGCAGTAGGGCGCTGATAAACGAGTTTGGCGCAACAGGGGTGTTTCGGCGCAGGATAGCGCAGGTAAACAAGTTTGGCGCACAATGGTGCAAATGGCGCAGCTGTTCCACCCCTGACAGTTTTATAGTAAGTTCCACAGTCTTCATTTTGTACCCTGACAATGTGTAAAATATAGCGATTTTTGGATAAACTTTTTCTGCCACCAAAACTTTAATGGTTGTGAGTAAAGCTGTGCGAATAGCAAAATTTTCGGTGTGAAGCGAATTCAGATATTGGAGTGTGAGTGCAAATCAAATATTTCTAGAATATTTCAGAATATTTTTCGAATACTTCAAAGCGAAATTGCAGAAAGAAAGTTGGAGAGGATTCCTAAGGATATTCTTATGAGACAGCAACATGAAAGTTTCTTTTGGTAAGGTTGATGAAGCGCTGGATGGGTGGTGTTTCACAGTTGTCTTATTAAGAATGAGGCAATGCAGAGGCCGAATTGTATTTATGTAAATGATTTGGTGCAAACAAAGTGTTGCTGACAACACTTTACATGTGAAAGGCAAAGAGGCCATTTCCTCAGCCTTTCCCCTTTCAACTTCTGTGGAAGCCCAACTGATGTGGTGGACAAGGGTGTGCTCCCTTTGAGTCCGGAGTTCCAAATCTGCCTCATAGATGTCAATATATAACAACATCTGAAATTTTGGATGCTTAGAAACTTTGGCGTCCAATTTTTCGGACTTCCTGCCCAAATTTAAGGTCCAAGACAGCTTTCACTGAGCCCCCACCTCTGCCCATCTATTATATCCGTGTTGGAACCAGTGTTTTCTTGAGTTAATACATTTGCGACCGTAGTGGAGCCTGAAAGGCAGCTTTGCCGCTACACGAGAATGTGATGAGGTGAAGCATATTGAAAATCTGAAGGGGTCACTTCCAATCGGATGTTGGCTGTATTTGTCTTTGGGCAGTTCAAATAGTAAAATTTCAGTGCGAATGGAATCGAATAGCAAACACTATTCGAAAAATATTTGAAATTTCGAATATTCGCACACCTCTACTATACGCCTATTCGTTCATTTCGAATACTTCGATATTTCCAATAATTTAAATTCAAGTCGAAGTGAATGAAATACTGCAATATTCGTTCGACTATTCGAAAGGATCAAATATTCGCACAAGCCTATAAATTTTATCTTCGCAGAAAATGAAGGCTTCCAGAGGAACTACTTCACAGTGTGGACGCACTCATCGAAGCTTGGATCCAAGCACTGCCTGTAGGTGCAAAGCGGTCGGCCGTGACGTCATTGTGACACAGCGACACCATTGGCTGAGGGGGGGGGGGTCCTTTGACGGCAAAAAGCCGCGCTGCTCTTGACTTGTAACCTATGTTGAATTCCAATGACGGAGTCGGAGCAAGTTTTTTCTGCTCCTTTTGGAGCAAGTGTGTTCCAATGGCCGAGTGAGGGCAGGAGTCAAGAATTCCAATAAGGGAGCCTGAGTGGATTCAGAGTGGGAGTCGCTCCGTGGAGCAGGAAAAGCTGCTCCGCTGAAATCGGCGGAGTGGACCGGAACTTGGCGTGACGTACTTCCTTTAACACGCTTTGCCTGCTTGGGGGCGCCGCCGGTAGTCGCTTGTTTTGGTGGTAATGGCGGACGACATGGACTCGATAGCGACAGCTCCCGAGTCAGAAAAGTTACCGCTCGAGAGATTCATTGGATAGTGACAGCGACGTTGAAACTACAGTCGAGCCCACATATAACGGCCCCACTTAAGACGAACTTTCGCTTAAAACGAACGCTACCCGCGTGACCGTGGAACTATACATTATTTCAATGGCACAAAATCGCACTTACAACGAACGTCTCTGAGCCCTGCCGATCGGTTACAGCGAACGGAGTCGGCGCTCCGGCGACTGCCCGAGAGACCACTTTCGACCACCGACAAGCCATCGGCGAGGTGCCCAAGATTCTTATTGTTAAACGCCGACCCTGCCTCCGCAGCCGTCCATAATTTGTCGCTCTCCCCGACCGTCTTTTTGTTGCGCACCCCTCCGTCCTTTGTCCCCCCTGCTGCTCCGAGCACCCCGCATCGCCAAACGAGGCCCGCGTTTTCGTTTCGTGTAACGGCTGTTACACGAAACGACCGCGACCATCGAAGTCGGTGGAGCTGCACAAGCCCCACCAAGTTCGATATTTCGCGATCCGTCCCGTGTGACCGTACGAGCGCACAGAGCGGGAATGGGCGCTAAATTTTCTGACACGCGAAAGCCGGCACCACCATACGATTCTCTGACCTCTGCACGCGCAGGCCACTCTCCAAAGTTTTCTTACGCGTGAGATGCGTGTTTCGTCGACCTATCAAGCAAGCTACCCGAGCCGAGCTACCGTCTCCCCGCGTGTTTTGGCTTTCAAGGTCGCCTTCCCGCCGTTCTCGCAAGCCTGCCCCCCTCTCCCCTCTCTTTATCACAACTCCTTCGCCTGTCTCCACCGCTCCGCGACGCCGGCTCGTTGGGAAGTTTCTTTTTCAGGCTAGATACGGGATACGGGCACGGGCACACGGGCCCAGAACAGTTCTACTCGTCCTTGCTAGTCTGTCGCACGTGCGCGTCTTGCTCGCTGTTTGTGTGCGTGTGTGGTCGGGATGGCGGACGGGAAGCCTGCCGCGCTAGCAGATGGCACGAAGCGAGAAGTGCTGGACATTGCTACCAAGCGAGCCATTCTAACCGAGCTATCTCAAGGCGCTAAAAACTGCAAAGCGGCTTTGGGTGTCCCTGTATTCAACTGTGGAGATGGTGAAGGCTTCGAGGCGGAGGTGACGGCTACAAGCGTGCAAAACTGTTTCCGCGAGGTGCCGGCTTCGCCGACGTCGGACCCGATGCGGAGCCTGAATTTTCCGAAGAGGACCACTCCGGCGGCGATTTGTGGCTGCGCGTCGTCGGCTCCGATATGGGGGGACATCTGTGACATCTGCTGGGATGATTAATCATTACAGCCGACGATGATGCCGACAGTGCGGAACCGTGCGCGGATGTTGGCATTGTGAATGAAGTGCGCGGCAAGAGCGATTTGGAGGAATCGCATGACGATGACGACGTCGAAACTTTGTGGAGCCAGCGCCCACAAGGCAGCTTGTCTATTCCAAGGGCCTCGGCGAAGACCACGCTGCCGCTTTAAATAAACTGAATACCGCCCTTATCGCATCTGCACTGTCGAAACACGTGCATTACAGACTTTTTTGCGAAAAAAAAATAATTTTGTGTTCTGATCACTTGCAACTTTTTTAAAGGTGTGTTTCATTTACTACGAACTTCGGGATAGAACGAACGGATGCCGCGTCACGCTCAGGTTCGTTATAAGCGGGCTCGACTGTACTGCGTACGAGCGGGAATTCAACAGCTGAAGCGAATAACTGTATACAAGGTACTCTGGGCAATTCGTCACTCGAAAGATAGACCTTCCGCTTCCTCCTTGCTCCAGCGACACGTGTTGCGTTCCAATCGCGGATCTTGAGGCGTTGCTCTACGCCAGAGTCGAGTGCTCGCTCGCGGAGTCCGTCGGCTGCTCTGACTCTGCCACTGAAATTTGACACTAGATTAGTAGGGTTTTAAGTCCCAAAACCATGATATGTATGAAAGAAGCCATAGTGCAGGGCTCCGGAAATTTCAAACACCTGGAGTTCTTTAATGTGCACCTAAATCAATCACACGGGCCTCTAGAATTTTGCCTCAATCAAAAAAGCAGCTGTCGTGGCCGGAATTCAATTTCGCGTCCTTCGTATCAGCAGTCAAGCACCGTAACCACTACACTACAGCGGCGGATAGCAATCATACTGGCACATTAATGAAATTAGTCTACCTAGTGCTGCCCTGTTCTTCGGACGTTTCTTGCAGCACCTTCTGTGAAAAAATAATCCATCAACAGCCACTCTTTGCAAAAGAGGCCAAATTTCAATAAAACCAGTGAGCACGGTGCTCAGCTGCCGTCCTGAAAGATGAGAGTTCAAACCTGGCCACAGTGATCACATTTCGATGGAAGTGAAACGTGAACTGCATGATTTCAGCGCAGATTTAAGTTTTAAAAGAGGAACTCGGGCGATTTTTTTTATTGTCACCTATTTCAATAAAATTTTCAATATATGTTCTCTATGGTGCCCTGATGATATGTGCCAAATTCGACAGCTGTAAGCCAATTAGTTTTTTAGAAAACAAATTCATAAATCGGTAGCCAATTACAGAATCGCACCTTTAAATGCGGGCCGCCCTGTGTACGTGACGCGTCGTTTCTACCCTTTCCCTACCCAACCTTGCACAGCAGTCAGAAGCAGCGCGCGTTTTCTTCTTCGTTCTGGCGCAGCTTGATGACATTGATGCGGGGCACGTCAGCTTCTTCATGCCGGCAGGGTTGAAATCGAAAGGCAATGTTTCCGCGCTCAGATACCTGCACTCATGGCTGAACTTGTCGCTTGTAAGTTCATACGAGCTGGCACGGCTTGATTCCACGTCGGATGACATCGCCAGCTTGCTTTTCGCGCGATAGAAGAATCGCATGTGCTATGGCAGCATGTAGTGTGTTTCATGACGTCATTATCTACAGTCAAACCTCGATATAACGAACCTGGATATAACAAAATATCGGTTATAACGAAGTAAATGAAAAGTAGTCTTGCAATAGATATAGCGCTAGGAATATACATTTATATAGACTTTTCGGATATAATGAACTTATTTTGCTGTAAGATGCAATTTTGTTATAATGCGGTTTGAGTGTACCTAACATGAAGCAGCTCCCTGTTTCGGTTTCACTTTTGATGCATCATTTATCACTTATCTAAAATTATTGACGAGTCTCTTGGGAAAATGAACGGCCCAAGCTCTTACAGGACTGTTAATACTATTTGAAAGCGGCATTATCTCAATATAGTCGAAAATGCACCAGAGTTGATTGATAAGAACCCTATTTGGGCTAAATTATCCACAGCCCTCCACTACAGCATGCCTCATAGCCCGACCAGCTCTGGGACATTAAGCCCCATAAACCAACCCACAAACTGGGACATTATGAGCATCTTTCTGTGAGCAGCTTTGACTTTCGTGTGGATGGCACCGTGGTGTTACTCAAACCTCGATATAACGAATCAGGATATAGCGAAATATCGGTTATAACGAAGTAAATGAAGAATACTCTTGCAACAATTACAGTCATAGTAATATACCTTCATAACGAATTTTCGGATATAACGAACTTATTTTCGTGTAAAATTCAACTTCGTTATAATTACGTTTGAGTGTACCTCCTAGGCTGCCCGCAACTGTCAGCCAGTGAGGTCACCAATGTTGTGACACTTTTGTTGAGTGTATCCCCTAGCCCAAATACAGTGGAACCCCGGTTTTACGTCCCTCGGTTTCACGACGACCCGCATTTTACGACGGATTTGTCCCGTTCCGGCGAAAGCCCCACAGACGCAATGCATTAAAAACCCCCATTTTCCGACGCCGTCTTACGCGGAACCCGCGTTTCACGACGATCCAGCCGCGAAGCGAGGAGACCAAATGGCGAACAAAAGGGAAGTCCGCGGGTGTCTTTCGTCGTACCAGCAAGAGGGGCATCCCTTCGCATGCCAAGCGCTCGGGAAACCGGTTCATTTCGGCTTTCCGCTGCCGTTCGTTCGTCTTCCCCTCCCCCTCCCAGCGGCCGCGAAAGCGGCGTAAAGGGGGCGCGGTTGTGGTTTCCCCATTTTTTTCCCGCTTTCGTCGCGCAAGGGCGTCGGAAGGATTTTGTCTAGGGGGGTGCGAACCTGTGCAGCATCTTAATGGGGGGGGCAGGGGGGGAGGTGCTGGTGTAGCTTGGGTGGGGGGAATCGGCTAGTATCGCTTGAGGGGGGCAAGTGCCCCTTTTGCACCTTAGAGGAGACGGGACCTTTTCCACGGCAGGTGTTTGGCGCAGCTGCTATATCGCTTTGCAGGCGTGTTGGCCGAAGCCACGGCAGCCGCGATGGCCAAACTTAGCGAAGATGCACTCCCCTTCCCCCCGCTTTCTTTTCTTTTATTGCGATAGCAATTATATGGACAGTCTCGACGGGTTTTTGCCGTCACCGTCATGTCGCGTATGAAGTCCGAATTGATAAGAACCCCCTGCGCATCGTACGTTTTACCAGCAATAGCGGGCGAGCGGGGAGCGGTGAACGCGGCTGAAGCGGCGATCAAACGAGCCGGCATCTCCGTCGCTCAGAGGCACATGTGAGGGGGGGGGGGTCCCTCGAGTCACCTTCGATTTTACGACCGCGGCCGTCGCGGGCGCGCGTTATCTCCCCCTTCCCGGCGGCCAACAGCGGGGGGCCGGTGTACCCTTCTACGTGCTGCGCTCTCAACGCGAAGAGAATGTGGTGTTCAGAGTGTCCCTGGCACGGCCGTATTATCTAAACAAGCGTTTTCTAGAGTTGCGTGAGATCGGATCCAAAAGAGTTAGCTGCCAGCCTCACTTGGTATAACATTACAATTTGTTGCTATCGCATTCACTGCTTCACCCTTGCGGTGAAACTGTGACTTTTTTTCCCCTCGATCGTCGTGGAACATGCCTTTTGTGGGTTTTAGAGCCCTGTAGAGCTTGTTGGTCGTTTGCATTGAAGTCTCTCGCTAATCCGTCGTGCTAAACGTGTTTTGGTGGGCAGAAATTTTCGTGTTTGGATTTTATGACGTCCGCATTTTACGACGATTTTTCGCGGTCCCGAGAACGTCGTAAAACCGGGGTTTCACTGTAGAAGCAAATCTGCTAGTTTCAAAGCGTAGCATGAAAAAGGGCATCATTATAACTTATTTTAAGCAGCAAGCCTAATGCACTTTATTTTCTCGGCTTAACGTTTCCAGCCTGTTAGATTTTTCTTACTATTTTAGGGGCGAAGCACCCTACGACCCCACAATGTCCGTAAACCGCCGTCCGGCATCTACAGCAGATGTAGCGCAGGTGCACGTGAACAAACCATAACATCTGTGAACAACAAAAAGGTTATCAAAAGGCTGTCAACCAGCACAAACAAAATAAAAGGCCACAACACGGTAAAAACACGAACATTTAACCACCCATCAATCAAAGCATATGACCAAACAAAAGGTTAACAAGAACAATATAAAAGGCTGTTAACTAGAACAAAGTAGAAGGCCACAATTCACGATCCGATGCACGCTGTTTCGCCCCATCATCAGCATTCACTTTGTGGGTATGCGTGGATTTTTTTTTTGTTCAGTCCCCACCAGGTCTGCTGTCGTGACTGTATCTAATTTCAGGTGAAAATGTGTTTGCATTAACCACATGAAAATATTGCTCCCAGGGACAATAGCTCGAGAAAAGAAAAGCTTACACTGAGAGACATATTTTCCACAATCGTATCAATGAGATTCAGGACAGTTGAGCTAGTTGGTAGGAGCTCATCACGAAGGACAAGGACACAATGATGATGTATCGACAAGATGCCACTGTATGTCATCAACAATTGATTGTAACAACCCCGGCGCTGCACTAGCCTCCTGAGACCCAGAGTGAATTTAGGGTCATGGATCTTGTTTAAACTTCTTGAAATGCTTTTTCTGAGTGAAAAGGTGAAAAAAGCCACGTAGTTTTTCTGTATTTCGTGTTACTTGGCCATGGCATGTTGCCGAATATATTTAAAATTGGGACTCTAGGGGGGTTTTTTTTTGGGACCAAAAGGTATGGGGTACAAAGTTATGTGTTTTAAATGCGAAGCATTTCTTAGTGAACTTCGGCGACTTTGAGCGTATCTATCTATCTATCTATCTATCTATCTATCTATCTATCTATCTATCTATCTATCTATCTATCTATCTATCTATCTATCTATCTATCTATCTATCTATCTATCTATCTAGCCGCCTACGACTTAGTGCTCTCCTGGCCGTATCGTTAATGGGATTTATACCAAAATTGGTATGGAATAACATGACTGTATGACAAACAGGACTGACTGGTCATATCATGAAAATCATGACTAACTTGTCATGAAAACTATGATTTAAACGCCATGGCCATAGTGCTCCTGAGGCCGTTTTCTTAACTTGATATATCCAAAAATTCGTACGATGAGACATTTCTGCATGAACAACATAAACGACAGGTGGTAATACGAAAATCATGACCTGCATATCATTTACAACATGACTTGCATGCCACGCTCACGACACTCTCGTGGCCGTTTTGCTAGCTTGATATACAACAAACTTCGTATTGAGGGACGTGACTGTATGATGAACATAAATGACAAGTGGTAATATGCAAACCATGACATGTCATGTGCAACATGACTTACATGCCACGCTCGACACTCTTGATGTAATGCCAGTTTGATATACACCAAATTTTCGGGTGAGAGCCTTTGATGTCTCATGCTCTAGTCCGCCTGTCCGTCCGTCCCTCCAGCCGTGCCCTGGCACAGTGCCAGGTGGGCGCCGGGCGTGCAAACGGACGCCGGTCGCGTTGGACTCTACAGCGCTTATGCTTTGCTTGCGTAGTGTCGCTGTGCCCAGCGTCTCTAACCATGCAAGGAGGGAGACGCGCGCATCACATTCCATTCTGACCGACCCCGTCTCAGTGGGCACAGGCATTCGAGGAACACACTTTGGAATTGACAAAGTGTCCGTCAATTTAAACGCTGGAACGCGGATGGCGTCTGCACGATGCGCAGGTCGCGAGAATACGAACGCATGCGAAACGGAGGCAGATTGGTCTCGCATCTCGCTGCGATTCGAGGTAAAAAATTAAGCGAACATAAGTGGCAGGTGGTAACATGAAAATCTTGGCATGCATGTCATCCACAATGCCATTTACATGCCACGCTCATGGTGCGCTTGCGTCCAGTTCGCTAGCTTGATATACACCAAAATTTGTATTGCGCGACATGACTAACACAAATGACAGGTCCTAACATGTAAATAATGACATGCACATTATGTACGGCATGATTTGCTCCTTGCTGGCTGCTTCGCGTCACATCGATTTCCACATTGCGTGGGATCTGCCGGTTTTTTTCATGTTTTCTAGTTCATACAAACATAAATTAATGCTTAAGTACACATTAAAAAAATGCAACAATTCATGTAAAAATTGACCCACTTCCTAGGCGGCTGCCGTAAAAGTCACTCGTGCTCAATCTCGCCATTTCCAACGATCCCGGAAAGGCGGAAAACGCAGCGACTTTGACCATATTCGCTAAATGGCAGTACAGGTCCCAGTAGCAGCTAAAAAAAGTGCTTCTAAGGAGGAGGCAAGCACTGCAAATGCTGTTGCGCACTGTGTTCCGTTGTCCAATATATTGGACAAGCTTCCCATTGCTGGGTCTCAGGAGGCTATTCCTCATCACATCTTCACTCAATGCTGTCCTACAGAGCCCACCTGAGAATGGGTGAGATCGGCCTGGCAACAAGTTCTTCCGCGGGGAGGGGTTCTTCTACGGCTGCTACAGGGGCCACAGCCTGCGGCTTGTCCTGTGGTGCCATCAGCTTCTCCAGTTCATTCAAAAATTCACCCCCCGTCATCAGCCTGCGAAAGCTGCACGAGGCACGGCACACTCCAATCACCACACACGAAAGCACGCTGGCAAGCAACCCTGGACTCCACCAATTCATTGCGCGAATACACGACACATTGCCAATACACCGCACTGGCCATAACAGTCTGTGATAGCACTCTCCAGGAGCTAAAAGGATTGCAGATAATTCAAACCTCACTATGGCAATACAGGTTTAACAAATTTTCTATTGTAAATAAGCAAGATGAGAAATTGCATTAACATTCATACTGTGCTACAAATATACATTTTAATGAATTTTTGGATGTAACAAAGGCATTTTTCTATAAGATGCGACTTCATTGCAATGAGCTTTTACCATAAGCTGGCAAACTGAAGCCATGAGTCTGAGTGCGAGTGAGTCCAAGCGAGTAATATTTTGGAGTGTTTGAGTCCGAGCACGTCCGGTTGTGAAAAAAATTTTGGTGAATCTGAGTCCGGTTGAGCCCTAAGCCCAAAATATATTTTGTGAGTGAGGTTGAGTGAGCTCCACATTTTTTACCGACCTATGGCTTTTGCTGCATAACACATACTGGCATCCAAGAAAGGTTCAGGGGAAGACGAAAGCTTGAAGAGATGAAAAACTCGTGAAGATTGGGTGTTGCACTGGAGCCGACACTTCGACAAGCCTCGGCCATGTCTTCTTCGAGCAGCCTGTCAAAACGATGGCTGTAGTGACACCGTAAAGGTTTAAAATGCGCGAAGAAGACGGGACGGAAAGAGGAACACATACACACACACAAACGCAGAGTGTGTGTGTATGTTTGCACTGTATGTATGTGTGTGTATGTTGCGCTGTATGTTTGCATATGTATGCGCTTGTGTGTGTGTATGTGTTCCTCTTTCCGTCCCGTCTTATTCGCGCAGTTTAAACCTTTACGTTGCAATGAACCGACTAGCCCAACAACATGCCTTGCTTCAGTAGTGACACCCCCTGTTGCCGGATTTTTCATCGCTGGAATCTAAGCAATCTTTTAGCCAAGGCAGTGAGCACACTACTATTGTGCTTACTTAAATGCCATGCAACATGGTGCAATCTTGATGTATACGCTCTAAGCTATTCACAAAAGGTGCCGTAGAGCGAATCAAAAGGGTGCGTTATGTCAGGTGTTTTAAAGGTGACATCACTAGGCTTGTGCGAACAGTAAATTTTGGTTCAAAGCGAATTCGAAGCAAATAGTGATTTGGTCAAATAATCTAGAATCGGATTCGAATACTATATATCACACATTATAAAGAAAAATGAGCTTATCTGGCATGATCCAACTAACCCATACAACATTTTTTTAATTGAAACAAGGCCTGTGCAAATGTCATTCTTTTGGGTTCAAAGAAAGAGAAGTAGAAGCAAACTTTGAGTAGTAGCAGGATTTGACTTTCGGTAGAATGCAAGTGATAACCTGTAAAGTACGTAACGTTTTAAAATTTACTATACTTGGAGCATATGAGAAGGTATAACAAGCTTTAAAACTTAAAAAAAGATGAATCGATGCGAGGGCAATATGTTCATTTAACCTTAAAGTGAAGCTTTGCGGCAGGGCAGATTTACCCTGAAGAGGTGTAGTCACGATAAAGCACACCTACGCTGCAGTGAAACCACTCTTAAAGGGGGATTATGTGAATTAATATATACCTATTTGTTCATTTCGAATACTTCGAAATTTGCATAATTTAAATCCGAACAGAAGCGAATTTGAATACTGTAATATTCGTCCCAATATATCAAGTGCTCGAATATTCGCACAAGCCTAGGTCACATTCCACAAGGTCACATAAACATGTTGTGAACGCAACACACAACAGCCACTCCTGCTACGTTGAACCCTTTGAGGGTCAAGGATGTGAATATAAGCCATTGCAAATTCATGCCATACATGCCATTCATGCATTCATGCCATACATGAATGTGCTCTCTGTATGCAGCAATGAAATGGATCAGCTCACATGAGACAGGGTAATGTGGAGATCATTGGAAGTGCACATAGGACAGACTGATGATGATGACAATATCTACTAGTGCACGAGCATTCCTGCATTGTGCGACAAGCAGAACTGCTAGAAGCGCAAAACCACACGGCCTCGTTGAGGCGCTGGCATGTCAGCTTTGCAGTTTGTAAATTGAGGGTACGTGAAATAAACAATGTCGATCACAGCGCCTACAAATGTAACGCTGGGGATCAACGTGCAGAAATTGCACATGCCTAAGCCATCACTGATTATCATCTAATCCAATTAAAGTAAACGAAATTGTGGCTTAGTTGCATGAACCACAGGTAATATGATTCATTTTGTACTTGAATTCTGCATCCGTGTTCACCTGAGACAGCAGACGAAACTCCTGTTGAACAAAACATGTTTCCCCGTTCCCTTCAGGTTCTGTTCAGTGGGAGTCTCGTGTACTATTATCTCTACTAGTTCATGCAGCGAGTACTTTCACCTGATATCAGTGTGTGACACATCTGTTCCATCAACTCGCCCAAGCAGCACTACAGTGTAGCATTTTCTGTCTGAACCGCTGTCTGTCATGTTGCGCGGCCTGAAACATGGCTGCTCCCAGCAGTCCCTCAATTGAGGTGAAACGCACTTGCCTCGAACGGGATCATTTCATCCTCCAGCATCTCAGGCCGCATCGCGGGCGGCTCCTCGCGGAGCGTGATCGTCTCAACGTCCACCGTCAGCCCAGCGGGCACTTCCGCAGCTTGATCACCTGCGTGCACCATCAACGAATCAAGTCTGAAACTCGCGAAATAGTCCTGAAGTACTCGGAAGAATGCTCATGAAACGAATAACTGACAACCACCCGTTTCTAGCACGAAGCCACTCGCCAGTCCACACGGATTTCTCAGAAAGAAAACTGTTTTGTTGTCAAAAAGTTCATCCTGGTTCAGGGATCGAACCTGAGACCAGCGTCTTTCCAGGGGCGGTCGCTCTACCAACTAAGCTAACCAGGAAGCTAGCAGTTGGCACCGAGAGCGCAACTTAGTCAAAAACTTGAAGCACATTTGCAATAGTTCAAATGAGTTCCGCGGAATCTCACAAGAAATACTCAGCGGAGTCCCTGCCACAAGGGATTCCTTGCGGACACTCTGCGGAATCCCACGAGGGCTTCCACATAGGATTCATTGCGAGATTCCTAGGCTTGTGCAAATAGTAAATTTTAGGTTCGGAGCGAATTCGAAGTGAACAGTGATTTGTTCGAATAATTTCGAATCAAATTTGAATAGTCTATATCACATATTGTAAAGAAAAATGGGCATATATGTCATAACCGAACTAACCTGCAGAATATTTTTTTTAAAAATCGAAACAAGGCCTGTGAAAATGCCATTTTTTTTGGTTCAAAGGAAGCGGAAACAACTTTGAATAGTAGCAGTGTTTGACTTTTGGTAGAATCCAAACGATAACCTGTAAAATATGTTACATTTTAAAATTTACTATACTTAGAGCCAGTATAACAAGCTTTCAAACTTAAAAAATGATGAAGGGATGTGAGGGTAATATGTACGTCTAACCTTGAAGTGAAGCTTCACAGCAGTGCAAAAATCCCCTGGATAGGTGTTTTCACAGCTTAGCGCTCCTCCACTGCAGTGAAATCACCTTTACAGGGGGTTCCAAGCGGACTAATAATACACCTATTCGTTAATGTCGAATACTTCGAAATTTCGAATAATTTAAATTCGAATCGAAGCGAATTCGTATACTGTAATATTCGCTCGAATATATGAAGCATTCGAATATTCGCACAAGCCTAGAGATTCCGCTTGACATATTCCATGTCAATGTGCTTCAAGTTCTTGATTAATTCATCCTCACCCTGCCAATTGCTAGCGTCCTGGTCGGCTCAATTGGTAGAGCGACCGCCCCAGAAACTCGTTTGTCTCAGGTTCCCACCCAAGACTAGAATGAATTTTTCTTCAACTAGAAGAGTTCCTTTGTGACAAATTTGAGTGGATTTTTTTTGTGGCTTCGCGCTAGTTGACCCTAGTCCCTTGCATACCTTTCTGCCACCCTGTGGGATCCCACACAAATCATTTGAAGTATTCCGAGAAAGCTTGTGTAGTGACACCGATATTGGCATCCCAATGGGGCGATAGAAATGTGACATTGCTCGGTTCTTAACTATGATTATTGGTTTAAAGCATCATTTGTAAGCTTCAGTGGCGGAACAGGGTCCATGGGTTTGGGAGAAGTCCTGGGAGGAGGCAAAAGTGCCTTTTGTAGCAGGCTTGGAGCACACAGAAAGGCCTTTTCGAGCAAGTTTGGAGCAGCCAGAGAGAACGTTCAGAGCAGATGTAGCCCCATTACACAGCACTAGTGAAGCAACGTTTGTCCAACGCTTCATTTAGCAAACACTAAGCTATACCCTTATTTAGCCATGTAAACACGCTCAAACTTTAATTTTCATTTTGTTTCATACAGTTCGCATCCTGATGGCCGCATTCGTGCTAGGTAGTACAATGCCTGGGAAATAAACCCTCATTTATCTATTACATCAGGCGATTTACCATGCGCCATAATCTACACCTACCCAGGAACGCAGCTTTTGTGCTATATTTCGAAGTATACAATATGCAAAGCTGTCTACCTTATGCTCCAGCGGGCGCACCGCGAGGTCGCCATTCGAATGACAACGGGGTGTCTATCAAGCAGACATTTTAAAATTCCCTGAGTTTTCCAGGTTTTCCCTGAGTGATTTCGCTAAAATTCCCTCAGTGAAATCATTTTTTTTTGTCAAAGCGTGCTGACACCATGTTGCAAGATGATGTCACTCTTTAGTATGCACGTAAAAAAATAAAACTGACTTAATCCCATTAGAATAGTACAGAGTACAGTTAAACATCGATATAGTGAAGTCAGTAAAATGGGCATAACGTCGTTATATCAACACTTCATTAACTGAAATTCGTCTTTTCATGCAAAGTATACTTGCCCAAGGATTCATTCTTAGACTGACAATGCAGCAAGAATGCTCGACTAATGCAGCGGCCTGAAAAGCTCCTTGTTTTTTTGACACGAAAAAAATCGATTTTGTAGAATCTCAGATCCTGCGACCACGATTTGATGCCGCACAGGTGCGGCACACGTTAGGATGAAATAATTGCAGGTTTCATACCTGCCAACTTCGCAGCTTGAAAATTCGGGAGACTGCAGGGGGGGGGGGGTTGCATATCAGAAATTACTGAGACTGCGACATTTGCGACCAGCTGTCGTTGCTTCCTTCCACTGCGATTGCGAAAGCACGGTGTTTCAGAGCCTTGTGTTTTTAGCATCTGCAGCATTTTTCCCCGACGATGGCAGTTGTTTTCGTACGTTCCGCACCCGTACCACTTCACGTCATCGCACTTCGGGAACAATTTCTAAAACAACGGTCCTGCGTGATAACTAACGCTTAGCGGCAGGTTGTGTTCCACAAGAAATCCAGGCATTCTGCACGGGTTGCACTGTCTTCGCAGCTTTTTTGAAAGAAACTTCCGATGTTGCCCTGCCCTTCCGCAGCACGAACGTAGTTCTGATGCTTCTGTGAAGCGATGTGCACCTTTATGTCAGCCATGCCGCCGTGCGAAACGCTTATATCAAAGGCGCACGTGGCGCAGAATTCGTACTTGTCACCTGTCTGCGAAGCCAGAAAGCATGGAAACTCAGCTGTGTATGAGTCCAGAAACACTTACAAAAGTACTTCTTTGCTTTTGACACCGCCATCAGCCTTCCAACTGAACTCGGGGAAACATGCAAGCCCTACAACCAAGTAACAAACACAACTGACGCCTAGGCAGGCGGCGTAGGCCTAGCGTACCAAATGCGGGGGCCAAAACAGACAGAAGCAAAAGTTGTACCTTTTCCCTCGCCTTCTTTTGGTACGGTGGCGAGCGCGTCTCACGGCCGCCAGCCTTCGCCCAGATGCGCGGTACTATAGTGCCTAGAATATATCGGTATTCTACGGTATGGTTACAATGAACTAGAAGTGTACTGGCGAGTGCTCTTTTGCAGCAGGAAAGGCTTGCGCGCGTGATTTAAAAAAAAAAAGCGCCTCTGCTGTGGTGGCCACTTTTCGGGAGATTCGAGATAGCATTTGTACAATCGGTAGATTAGGTCAAAATTCGGGAGTCTCCCGGACAATTCAGGAGAGTTGGCAGGTAGACCAAGCGTTTCTTGAGGAACATGAAGCGATTAATAAGTTGAACAGGTGCGTCCACCTTTCTTCTGATGCTTGTAGGCGAGGTTGCAGGCTGCAAACTGTGTACGCGTAGTCCTTCAAAGAGCGGAAGCAGCCCATCCCGCACACGCTAGACACAAATAAAATCTGAGAATACATTTTTCCTTAAGACAGGCCACTAGAGTCAAGTTTCGCTGCAGCAAAATAATTAGTACTGTAGATTTACGCACAATGCAAGCTGATAAGAACCATCCAAGGTACTGAAGTGAGAACACACAGCAAGGGTCACTTTGGCCCGTTATATCTCGTTAACAAAGCAAATGAGGACATATGATATTGAAACCGTGAATTGAATGACATAAGCGCTCTTCGATAAAAAATTTTCGTCAAAATTGAGACCAGGATTTTTTTTATTTTGTTTTTTGAAAATGGGCTTTTTTGAAAAAACTTGCTTTTTTAACTATCTTTTTCTTTTTTTTACGCTGCTTGTAGGAAAACGATCTTTCGCAGAAACATTTCAAAGGCTTTTATCTATATGTGACACAGTTTTGAAGTTTCTGCGTACAATAGCAAACGGGCGAAGACGCATCAAACTTAGCAAACATTTTCGATTTGGGCTGTGTGTGCCATTTTTTTACATTTTTTTTCCGTTTGGAGGACAGCATCAAAAAAGCATGTATGTGGTTCACAGTATTGCCTATTAAAACCAACACAAAAAATTTCGGCGCCACGTTTACAGTTCGCATTAAATTCGGCCGCGAAATCCAAAAATATCGCGGTGAGCAAACACAAGATGCCCGTGCCGCCACCTTCAAATATTTTTTTCTCGCGCTCGGAGCGTTTTTCGGAAATAAAAGTTTCGGTTCCGTGCCCTCTTAATGTGCCCACATAACATATAAAAAACCCAGACCAAACAAAAATATCGACCGGACATGCATGTTCGATCTCTCGTGGAACCACCCCATGGACCTATTCGTTCATTTCGAATACCTCGAAATTTTCAGTAATTCAAATTCGAATCGAAGCGAATTTGAATACTGTAATATTCGCACAAGCCTAGAAAAATGCGTTCACAAAATATCAAGCCAGCGTTACCGTGGCTTTCGTTCCCTTAGAATGAGGTTACAGCGAATTTCCCTGATGGGAGCACAATTTCCCTGAGTTTTCCCTGAGTTTTTCCAGATTATCAGAAATCCCTGAGAATTCCCGGTTTTCCCGGTCGGTAGACACCTTGGACAAACCTGCGCACAGTCAAAGGGCGAGAAGGTAACAGGCCTCCATTCACGTCCGATAAACGGCAGTGTTAAGTGAACATGCAGCGGCAGCATTCGGTAAAAAAGGGAGGTACTTGGTTTTATTTTTTTCTGCAGAAGGGTGTCTTGAAGGGTTTTTCCTCACAGTATTTTTTCTATCGAACAGCACCCGCGCGAACAGCACCCCCGTGAAGGCGCGGGAGGCTCCCCCGATGCGCTGTGCTCGGAGGCAGCTTTGCAGCCGCTGTGCCAGTAGTCACGTGACCATAGAAAAGGGCAGTGGCGAGCTTTCAGCTGGGCAGAGCCTACGAGCTGCGACGTCACTACAAGCGCCCCTCAGTATGTCGACGGCACCTACCTATTAACAAACATCGAATAGGTCTATAGACAGCACCCACCCATTTCATGTGCACCGAACAAAAGCAAAAAACAAAACACGTTTGCCGCTGAAGCACTGGTCACCAATAACGCGATCGTGGTAAAATTGTGGCTGGCGACCACGCCTTTCATTATGCTTGCGGCTGTTTCAGTTACTCACAAATGCCATTTTCGCTCCCTTGCTTCGCACATTTGTGGCATTTCCTGCTTGGTGCGCTTCGAGGACTGTCAGAATTAACCAGGTTGCGGCCAAATATGACCAAAATAATGAGTTTGATGTCATTAAACAATACATATGCTTGCCGGAACTGAAGAACGTGTCCGAATTATCCGATTTTCCAAATTAACGGGGCTCAAATGAACGGACTTTTACTATATTTGGAAAGTTCCCTGAAGGATAACTTCGGCTGGCGTGCGTGATGTGTCACGATTGCTTTCGTTCTGTGCCCTTTGACATGTTCACTGAGAATAAATCTAAAGCAAAAATGGTAATTCAAAGAGTGTTCCATGAGGGCATCCCACACATGAGAGCTTTTATGCCTACTGAGCTTTTATGCCTACTGACCATAGCAGTCAGAGTTGCAAGTTCCGGTTATAATAAGCGGATTCGGGCTTCTTTTTTTGCTGAGTCGCTTGTAGAATTTTCCAGTCGCTTGTTGCAATTTTTTTTGGACTTACTTGCATTTTCCAGCAAGTATATTTATTTTAGTAATCATCACGCGCACCTATAGTGCATTTGTTGTTCACTAATAGCATGTTTGTCGATGACTTTGAGTGGTTCAGTGCTGAAGTGATTATCATCATCATTTATTTATCTTAAGGGCCCCTCATGGGGCATTACGTTACATAAGGGGGGGGGGTAGCAATGGTAACCACGGGTCATAAGGTTAATCAAATGAATACTGCTTGGAGAAACAAGAAAAAAGAAAACAGTAAGTAAATGAAAAGGAAAAACAAGAATAGAAAACGTGAAAATGAGAAGGCAGATAAACGCGCAAACAGGGCTACCACTCGGCCTGCTGACAGTAGTGGTGTAACAATAAATGTTTAAATTTCACACAATTTCTTTCACTAATGATACCGTCAAACATACATTGGGGGAACCAACAAGTTACGTGAGTCATGCACTGTCAATCGTGCACTTGACCGAATGGAGACAATGTTAAAAAGTAAATATGTGCTTTTGTTCATGGTTGCGCATATATTCGCTGTGCAAAATAATTAAAGTGATTTCTTCAACTGTCCTTCGTATTTGAGTGAGTATTTTTTAAATTAAAACTAACAACGTTTTCAAAAATGGGAAAATTCATTAATGTTCCGCTTTTTTTCTGATGATTATCTGCTTGTTGGCTCGGCAGCATCTGGCAACTCTGATAGCAGTGCCTCTGACTAGTTTAAAGGGACACTAAAGGGCAAAACGATTTTTCGCGCATTAGTTAAGTACAATTTCACAATCCCGAAAACACCACTCTTACCGCGACACGACGCTTGGTAAGCAAGAATACATGCGAAAAGAAAATGCGGGTGGAGACGCCACCTTGAGATTCCCGCACCAAACACCATAACGTCATAGATTCTGAAGGCGTCTACTGAGTCCTATGTAGCTTCTAATCGATAAAAATGAGGTTCATTGTCATCTATGGGTGCCATAGACCTAGCATACGAACTTTCAGAAAATTTGATCGAGCCAATGTCCTGAAAATACGAACAATACATTTGGAATTTCTGACGTCACGCGCGCAGACATCGGCGCCAAATTTAAAAACAAGACTTCAACCTTGATTTTCTCCACTAATAATGAACTTATGATATTGAAACATATGACATTAAAGTTCTCAGAGTGCAGTTTGTCAATCTAAATCAAGTAATTGTTTCGCTTTAGTGTCCCTTTAAACTAGCACATGCAAAAGTCTCTGCTTCATCCAACCAGTTATCACCAGATCGCGTATGCAGGCAGTCAACGTACCGGCCCCTGCTTCAGGCACCGCAAGCAGCTGAGTCACCTTCCCAAAGTCATCAGTCGTGTCAGTTTTCACTTTCACGCGCTTCTGACGCTTAGGTGGGGGGCAGGCTGCACACGCACAGAAAAAAGAAAAAAAAGTGACACAAATCACCATTCATTGCACATAGATTTTTCTCTTACATCAAAACCATGCAAACATGTAAGGTACAGTCAAATGTCAATACAGTTAAACCTGGATATAACGAAATTGACAAATTCCCGAAAAAAATTCGTTACAAACAGGTTTTCGTTATATCCAGTTTCAGCATGAAATTTCGAAAAGGAAACGCACAAATCAAACAAAAGGGGAACTGAAGGCAGAGCTCACTCTAAACACTTATTTAGCAGTAAAAAACTGTTGTTATTGCGATAGCAATTATATAGACACTCTCGACGGGTTTTTGCCGTTGCCGCCATGTTCAGTGTAAAGTCCAAATTGATATCATGCCCCCGCGCAGCGTAACTTTTACGCACGGGTAAAAGCGCGTGAGTAGGGGCGACGAGTGCTGCTGAAGCAGAGATCAAACGAGCCGGCCCATCTCTATCGCCCCGAGGCCGCATGCGATAAGATCCCCCCGCGTATTAGACCTGCCGTCGAATGCTCAAGCAAATAAGAAACACCCCGCCCGTCATGAACGAGCATGAAAAGACGCGGAGGGGTCGGGGGGATCACTCGAGCAGCAACAGTGAACTTTGATTTTAACGATCGCAGGCGTGCACGCTATCTCGGCAAGCATCAGCGCTCGGCCCGTATACCTTTCCACGTGCTGCGCTCTCAACGCGAAGAGACTGTGAAAAGAGCACTTCTGCCTGGAGAGGCCGTATTTTCTTACACCAGCGTTTTGTAGGGTTACGCGATATCGGATCCAAAAGAGTCGGTAGCCAGCCTTACTTCGTATAACATTACAATTTGTTGCTTTCGCATTCATTGCATTGCATTCAACGCGCCATCGTGTTTGAATGCAAGTCGACCTTCGAACCTAATCGCGAGTGCCGATTAGGTTCGGAGGTCGACTCGTAGCGCGCTTGCAGTCTTGCGCTGCGCCGCGCCATGAGTGTACAGCGAACTCGCGGTGCGGTGCATGACTGCAAAGCGCGCGACGAGTCGACCTCCGAAGATCCGTCGTCACCGCGGTCTTGGACAGTTTTCACCGCAGCGCCTAATCTGACATCTCAGTAGTGACGACACGGTTGTCCGCTTTAAAAAGCACGAAGCTGAACGTCGTCGAGGGCCACTCCATGCGCGCGCCGCGCAGTGAAACCATGCACGCATGCACGGCGTCGAAAACGAAGAGCGAACGACATGTATACCGCGGAATACAGTGAACTCCCGTTAAGACGAACTCTGTTAAGACGAATTCTTGCTTAAGCCGAACAACACGGGAATGTTTGTTTGGTTTCCCATAGACTCAATGCAAAAAAAATCTGCTTAAGACGAACTGAGTAACAGGCCTCTTCTGTTAAGACGAACTCTCGCAGTGACCGACAACGACGGCGATTCTGTGCAATGAACATTGTAGTCTTGGTGGGGCATCCAGGTGAATGAGAGAAAGCAAAAAGAAAAAAGAACGCTTCCTGGCGCAGACACAAAGCAAATCGCAACGTGGAGGGAGGGAGCAAGATAAGCGGAAAAGAAAGGTCAGCGCATAAGGTCGGTATCTCCCTCACCCCCCAGTGTGTAGGTGGAGAAAGGGCCGGCTTTATCAGCATTGAAAGCAACAAAAGGAGTTCAGGGGTTTCCCATAGACTTAATGCAACAAAAAAAAAAAAGGAGGGTCCCAGTAGTTAGGCTTAACAGGTCTAACTAGCACCCTCAAGTCATTGCATCCTTTTGGATCCTGCCCACGTTCTTCAGTTCCCCAACAAGAGCAAAATGGAGAACAGAAGAACACAAGAGCTTGACTAGAGAGGAAAATGCGAGAGGAGTGGGGTAAAAAAAAAAAAAACCAAATGAAAGTGAAAACAGGAACAAAAATTGTCTGTGCGTTAAAATTGCATATGAAACCGAAACCACGTTTGCGACGTTAGCACTTCTGTCAGAGGGGTCAGATGCATTGTCATCGCCGCCACACAATGGCGGCCGAGCACATGGTCAGTTCGCGTTGTTTCGCATAGGGCGTGTGCGTGTCGTATCTGTTCCCAGTGAAGTGCAAACTGTGAAGTGCCATTTTCATTATGAAAGCACATGACAAAGGATGTTCATTTTGCACACTAAACATAGCTGTGCCGTGTCAAGGTAACAGCATGCAAGGGAGGCGTATCCAAAAATGATATCAAAGCCTGTAAAACAGGCTCACGGAAGAAGGTGAACTGCCAGAAGAATACATTTTCCATTCTTTAAAGGAAAATCATGCTTTGTCTCTCCCTTTTTTCTTTTTCTAATCATCAAAATAGGGTCATGCTACAGTTTTATTGTTAAAATGTGGTAGCAATTTATTCATGAGCACATTTATTATGAACTTGCGAAATCGGGTGCTCGTTAGATTAGTGTAAATGCTGTACTTGAATGCATTGTTTTTATCGAGGTGAGCCAAATAAATGCTTTTTCTTGTTCCTTTTCACCCCATTGTAAGTATACTCCATTCAGCATTTCCAAGTAACATATTTGGATGCACTTGGCATGTTAGCATTTCCTTTTTGGGGGGCACTTCTGATAAGACGAACTCCTGATAAGACGAACAAATGACCATGGTCCCTTCAAGTTCGTCTTAAAGGGAGTCTACTGTACAATTCGGAAAAGCGCTCTTCATATGCTCCGTGGCCTCACATATGCGACGCGAACTTCAAGCGTACCGACACAGAGCAAGATTTTTTTTTTTTATGTGTCACTCAAACGAAGTGCAGTTCAGTGACTTCTGCAGCAATCGAAGAGCGGCGCTGCCAACGCTAGTCGTTTTGTTTTTCTTTTTTTTTTGTTTGAAGGGAGGGGAGGTCACATGCGCGCATTCGCCCCAACGGCAAGAACAGCAGCAACGCCGGCTCGAGGGGCGCCGGCCCGCCTGCGCGCCTCGCAGTCACCGGGGCTCCGGGCGCCATGCGCGACGCCGCCCGATCGCGCTTCGTGGCGGCGAGGCAACTGCGGAAGATGCATGCTTGTGCCAAATTGGCGAAATCCGGGACAAAATTTTTAGGTTGTCGGTGGCGAAAATTCGTTATATCAAGGGTGTTTCCCGCTGCCACTTTGTTACATAGAGGTCGCAAATACATGTGTTTCTATGGAGTAATGGCGGGGAATAGAAAAACTTCGTTATATCGAGGAATTCGTTATATGGAGGTTCGTTATATCCAGGTTTAACTGTATAAAAAATGTTGAGATAATGAAATATTTGTTATAAGGAAGTAAATGAGGAATTGCATTGTCATTTGCAGTGTCACGAACATACATTCATAATGAATACTTGAATGCAACAACGCCATTTTTGTGTCAACGCAACTTTGCTGTAATAAGGTTTTAGTGAAAAAAAAAAAATGAAATTTCTCACACATGAAAATTCCTTCAACGTGTCACGTTGTAGTTATAAGTAGGGGTGTGCAAATAGTGAAGTTTAATCTCAAATCGAATTCGAATCGTCAAATAGTGGCCAAAAATGTCGAATATCGAATCCCCAAAATTTTGCTGAAAGTTGAAAGAACAAAGAAATGCAATCTGCTCATGTCTTCGAGCACATAACGTGGTGAGTAACTACCACCGAAAGACTACAAATTGTCATGCAGGAACACAAGCTGTTCCACATGACCTTGCTTCAAACTTCAAATTCACTTCGATTCGAATTTAAATTGTTGAAAATTTCGAAGTATTCAAAAAGAACGAATAAAAAAATTTTAACTGCATGCAACCTTCCTGTAAAGGTGGTTTCAGAGCAAAGGAGGCGTGCTATACCGTGAATACACCTATCCAGGGGAAATCCGCACTGCTGCGAAGCCCCACTTAAAGGTTAAATGAACATATCACCCTCACATCGATTCATAATTTTTTTTGAAGTTTAAAAGCTTGTTATACCGGCTTATATATAAGTATAGTAAATTATAAGACGTAACATATTTAACTCTAAGTATAGTAAATTATAAAATGTAAAATACTTAACAGGTTATCACTTGCATTCTACCAAAAGTCAAATCTTGCTACTATACAAGGTTGCTTCCATTTCCTTTGAACCAAAAAGAACGACATTTGCACATGCCTTGTTTCAATTTTCAAAAAAAAATATTCTGCAGGCTAGTTGGGTCATGACAAATATGCCCATTTTTCTTTATATGAGATACTATTCGAATTCGATTCGAAATTATTCGGCCAACTCATTATTCACTTCAAAGCTGAAATTTACTATTGGCACAAGCTATACTGATGACGACTATGCTCATCATCAAGAAAAATTGGTCCCGCATGGAACCAAAGGCGACTCTACTTGTCATAGTTGTGTTTCTCGATGCCAGATGGCCACACCTGTCTATGTTGTGCCATTTGTGTATTGGCTTTCATTTTATTGCCAACTTTCATAGCATTGCCTAGCAGTGAAGCCATGTTCATGTTACCTTTTTATACGCAATAAGTGAAATAAAGGAACCCCACTTAACTGAAGGAATGGTACCGTTTTATTCAGAAAAAAAGAGCTCTCAAGGTGAGCGAGGAAATAAATGCTCGGTGACTTTGGTACATTTTTCTTCTTTTTTTCATAGCAGCAAAAATTGGGGGACCCTTAAGCTTTGCCTTTAAGAGTCGAACGCGATAGCGATATCCTGTCCCTAGTGCGTACTTCAACCACTCAGAACGACAATGCCGCCCTCAATAGTTGGCGTATGTTCATAACATTATGCCCCATAAAGGGTTAAGAAGCCACAACTAATCATTTTTCTGTCATTAGATCTATCTTGACCGATATTCTGTCTGTCTGTTTATATACGAGGCTGACCATACTGCCATGAGAGCTTATTTGCTTTATTTTAATAGGGTCAGGCTTCCCCACGAAGGAAACCATTACCACCACTCGTCACAGGCTACACCGCGATGTTTGGAAACTTTGCGGCTGAGTTTATTCTAGAGCTAATGCGGGCACCAGCATTAATGCTGGACGTTCTGATGAGACATTTATGAAAGTTAACGCATTTCACAGATGAGCAGATTATCGAAGACCGACGTCAGTGCTCGCCCCTATAATTGTACAGCGCATGTTGCTTGTATTTTGTCTCTTTTCCTGGGCACAAGTTCAGCCAATAAAGAGTTTTCATTTGTACGAGCTTGGGTTCTGCATGTTTCACTGACACAACCATGTGAAACTATCGAAACGTAAGTAACAGTTGATGGCAGCTCACTCAATGTCCTGCGTCTTGAGCTGCCGTCGTTTGATGAGCATTTTCAGGCACTGCTCAGCTAGGGCTGAAATGAAAAAGAAACGCAGCAACTGAAGGAAGCAAGCAAAACTTTTTTTAAACACATGTACGTTTAAATTAAAGGAGTCCAAAATGCTGTGCACCTGTGACACTAGGCAAAGTGGCTGAAGGCGAAAAGTGTGCGTCTAAGAACAACACCACACGGGGTTATTCAAAGGAGCAAACATACAACAAAATGAAATTTAAGCTATGTTCTGGGGTGCTACATGCCTGAGCAATGCTTAGATATAGGAGCATGTTAAAAAATCCCTGGGGGGGCCAAAATTATTCTGCCGTCCCCCCAGTGGGGGGACGGCAGAATAATTTTGGCCCCCCAGGGATTTTTTAACATGCTCCTATATCTAAGCATACTGGTGTTCTTGCATTTTGCCTCCATGTAAATGAAGACAACAACTATTAGACCAACACAAAATATTGGCAGTCCTTTCAATAGTGGTCCAGCCCAGTTCTGTCCAAAAGGCACATCGAGTTTTTTTTTTTGTAGTTCATGTGCATGGCACACTAGCTGGAACTTTGTTGAGTATGATTCGCTCGCTCAACGTTCCCGATCAATTAATTTTATTCTGTGCACGGTGTGTTTACACTCAAACCTCATTATAACAAAGTCACATCTGCCACGAAAATACTTCGTTATATCCAAAAATTCGTTATAAACGTATATTTGTAACGCTGTATCTATGACAAAGCTATTCTTCACTTACTTTGTTATAACTGATAATTCGTTATATCTGTATTCATTATATCGAGGTCTGAGTGTAATTGCCCCCCTGCATCCCTAGATTACGGTGACCAGCTGATACGCTACTCTTACAGCAACACTGTCAGTTTTGAAGACTGGCTGTGCTCTCACCTCGGGTGAGGGCAGCCTTCTTGCGGTAGAGAATCCACAGCCCCGTAATGAGCCGACAGGAGAGCCGGAGGGAGAAACGCAGCGACTGCCGCCCAGCGATCCCATGGCTCAGCTCGCGCCGAAGCTCCTCACTGCAATCAATCAGTTTTATCATTACGTAACATGTTAATTGCAAGGCATAAAATATACAGGCGAGGTTCCCAAATTAGTAGACTGCGACATGACCGTCAATGAAGGTTACACATAAATAATACAAGAATTAGCCCCACTTTGAAGAACTAAACATATATAGATTAATATGCATACCAGAATAAAAGACAGAAATTCGTGAAACTGAAAAACAAACAATTTGATAAATAAATACAGCATATAGAGACACCAACCTATTACAACTAAATAAAAATGCAGATAAAAAATTTAAGAAATACTCTTTTAATTAATTATTAAATGATGTCAAAGAAACTTTTAGAGATAGGGGTAAATAATTCCATAGTTGAATTGGACAGCACAAGCACACTCTATCGTCTCCCCTGAGGCGTACGTGAAAACGAGTTAGCACAACGAAGTGGACACACTTGACACGACAGCAAAGCCAAAGGGGAAGCAACCATGAATTCATTTTACTTATTTCATTCATTCATTCATTAGTGCATCCTAAAGGCTAGGGGGCATTACATAGAACAGGGGTCTCAAACACGCGGCCCGCGGACCTTTCGCTAGCGGCCAGCGGCTTCATATGGAATAAAGTTTTTTTGATTTTGCTAAATAGCAGTTGCATCATTTTGTGGCCTATTGCAATTAGTAGCGCTTTTGTTTGGGTAGCTACAGAGATGGGACTGGTCTCAAGCATTTCTTTAAGTGAGGCCCCCCCATGCAGTCAATATAAGTAGAAACATCACCGTGGAATGAAAAATATATTTGATTATCAGCGCCTAGATTTTAGTCATTGGGGAAATCAATATCGATGTGTTTCTGGAAACCTGACTTCAAATCTCCTTAAGAAATGACCCACACAGAGATACGGGAAAGGTGTTCTTTCAAACAGTAACGTTAGGTGACATTTTGTTCAAACAAAATTTCACTAACCAAAAAAAGAAAGCATCACAGAATAAGCCAATGTGGCTGAACATTTAAATCCCCAAAAGAGTAGCCAAGCGAACCAACATATCTGTGCATGTTACACTATAGTGCATGAAACAAATGAATACAAGCACATATACAATGAGACATGCATACAAAGTCACTCAGACACCAGATGAAGCTCTAATTTGTGAGTAACTTCTGCAGTCAGTCGTGTTCTATTTACACATAAAATGAATCAAATCAAAGGCTCAAAATGCATGCGAGATTTGTTTCTGGTTGTATTCAATAGGAGTAAAAAAATCACCGCATATCCATGAAGTGAATGATGACGAGTGGACGAAGCTCGGTCCTAAGGTCCATGTCTACGTTGAAGTTGCCAACTAGTATAAAGGGTTTGTGCTTGTAGGTGTTTTATATTGTTCTGTCACAATTATGATTGTTGTTTGTCTATAGTAAACCTTTTTTTTATGCACATACACACATATGTGTCGCCTATAGCAACGGTTTTCTAACCACCGTGACAGCGGACAGTGAGCGTCGACGACAAAGTTAGGTCCCAAAGTCCATAATGTGTATGTTGAATTCGCCGACAAGTATAAAGGGTTTGTGCTTCTAGGTGTTTTATATTTTCCCGTTTTGTTAGTTTTTCTTTTAACCTTTTGTTAACGGCGCAGGTGGTTTTTTCACAGCTGTATAGCAGTTGTTGTGATACGAGTGTGGACGCCGGTACATCGCCAGACAAGGCTAGCCCCTAAGGAGCTTCACCCCTAAAAAATAAAAACGCTTTGGACGTTGGTCACGCTTGTGGCACACACTGAGCCTAGAAAAACGGAGAGCTGAGCTAGTTTGTAAGCATTTATTCAAAAAGACAGGGTGTGCAAACACGGACACAAGAAAGAAGTCAAGGCACCAAAAACGCTGACTAGCAACTGCAAAGGCACACAACGGAGGAAAGGAAAGAAGGCATGAAAACTTACTGCACGTGACCACACTATAAGCGAACTTATCAATCCGGCACGCGTGGGGGGGTCTACGTGAGAGATAACTATTTAGACATTTGAATTCTTCTTTATGTAGTTTAACCGATGGTTAGCTCACGCATGCACTACCACTGTTATCAATATGCCAGGCCTCAGCCATTAAACACATTCTTTCATTCCTGTGACGGTACAAGATCTTTTCTGCCGTTGTGCAGCTTTTTCAGCCGTTAGTCAGCATTTGTGGCGTCTTGACTTCTCTGTGTCCGTGTTTGCGCGCCCCGTCTCTTTAACAGACTGAGCCATCAAACATCATGGTGCCTTCATCCAAATGGTCAGCTGCAGTCATAAGCAGCACACTGAGGTTCAATAAAGACACGGTGATTATGCAGAAGGCCCAATTCATCCTAGCTCAATGTATTGTGCTCTTTCTTGGCCACTAGTCCAAAGACTTGGCAAAAACAACCGACATCCGCATTTTTACACCTCAAGGGCCTATAGTGATTAACTGTTTTACCGTAGTATCACTTTAAAAGGACACTGAACAAAAATTGAAAAAACTGATGAAAATCATCGAAATTCTACTCTGAAGAAGCGACTGTTCCGATAAACAGAGTTTATTTCAAGTATTTTTGAACAGTTGGCTGCATGTAAATGGTGGGGCACACCTCAGGCTGGGGCATGCCCCACCATTTAGGGGCTTTACTCCAGTGGGGAGCATTGTTCGCTGCCGGTGCCGTTCGTAGTGGTTCTGGGAACCGTAGTGGGAGCTGAGCGGGTTGGCATTGTTGGCATGCCCTATTCCGGTGCATGAAACATCACCAAACATCGCCTCATGTAGTTCATCATGGTGTGGCCGCTAGACACATCAGTTTGTGAAAAATGCATTAGGTTCATTATTTTGCTCTAGTTTCTACATGAAATGAAGGTTCTCTCCATAGATTTCACACCCAATCTTTCAATTTCGCTGCAAACTTTGGTGGCAAAAATTTTTTTTCAATCCCTTTAAGGTATAACAAATGATCTGTGGTGTGGTTTACAATGATGATAACACTTTGGGTTATTTGCGCAGTCTGTCACTCAAGGCCCAGTACACTCACATTGACTGCTGGACCAACCGGTTCATGATTTTTAATAATATATACAACCAGTGGAACAAACGCGGAACACAGAAGATAAACGACGCAGGTGGCCACTAGACTTAAAACTAGTTCATTTGAAGCATTCTTTCCACTGGCTATGAATATTTTCAGAAAGTCCAATACGTCAATGGAAGCGATCAGCCTGAAACCAATGCGTCAACAAGCAAGCTCTTTGTAATCACAGTACCAACTGCCGTTCTTGGAAGCTTGCCATCTTAATTTCGATTGGCACACTTGACAGCTTCTGCCACAGCAGATGACATCAACACAAAGTGAGTGCTCATTGTCAATAGGGTGAGGAAAGAATTTGTGCTTGGGAGATGCAAAAATCGAAACCGGTTTTCTTGTCTAACCCTTTGACACACTATGTATAAAACTGGGTACACCACCTTTTTTTTTATTTGTATCAACTAGGGGCTAAGAAAAAGCGAGATATACCGAGCTTTGGATAAATTGAACTTCCTGCATAATAAATTTGTCTGCATTTAACTTCATTTTGCAGCGTACTGTTGCAAATGATCACTTTGGTGAAGGCACTAGCACGTTCGACGAGTTGTTCAATGTGCTGCTCCCTGTGAGCCATGTGAAAAGTATAATTTTTTTTTTGCTCAAAATGAACATAACCAAAAATGAACTTGCATTATATTTCTAGCCTGAGATTTCATTCTATTTATGCCCAAGCAGTAGATCAATGACTTCGGGATAAATAGATATTTAATTACAACTTAACTAGGGTTACTTACTATAACGCACACAAATTAACATATTATGACATTATTTTTGTTGCAATAGATTATTCAGTGCCTTGAAATAATGTATTGACTTGACGCATTTACAGACAGTTCTTCGTAGGTGGCGTCTGAAAGGGCTAAGGACTCACCCCAGCTTGGCCAAGGACACCGACATCAGCCTGGCATGGCGTACAAACTTTGGCGAGGTTGCTGCCATCCTGAAAGCAAGAGGTGGCGGACGAATTAACAGCGCTGTACTCGACAAAATTGCTACATGCAGATGACAGTTCAGACTTTGATGATGTTCTTTTACAGTGCAAGATGTCAGCTGCTCGCAACAGCAGCTGATTTCGGTGGCGATGTTGTTCGCTGCCGCCCAGGGTTGCCATTGGGCGGCCATGAAAAGGCACCAGAACTCACGCCAAAACTAGCCAAAGTAGCCAAAATTTCTAGCCAAATAGAACAGAAGCGGTATTATCAACAAAGTCTTTACTATTGATGAATAAATAAAACCATTTCGAATAAGTAAAACCACAAGTTTAAAAAAAGAGCCATGGCGCCAAATGGAAATGCTCATCACCAACGGGGTCCAAAAGCAGCCAATTTAGCGCAAAGTAGCCACCAACGGCAACCCTGCTGCCGTAACAGGTGTCCATCGCAGCTATCCCACACAATGAGAACTAAATTCAGGAAAAATTCAGCCAGTGTCACTCCGTGAGCACCGTCAGAGAGCGAAGCTCTGAGCGTGCAAGTGTGTGTGTGTGATGATGTGGATAGTGGTGCATGGCCGTGAGAGTACAAGGAGGCAGCTGGAGATGAAGATTACTTTGTGACCACAAGCAAAGAGTGGTAATGATGATTGTGATGGAAGAGAACGCGGACTGTGAGAAGAAGAGATCGAGAGAACGAGCAAAACAGGAGCGGGCGGACATCGGGGACGGCAGTTCGTCAAGTTCCTCAATGCACCAGAGGCCTGCTGTTCGAGCGGCCTGGTGTGACTGTTCCGGCGGCACCGAGATCTCGTTCTTGGTTCCTGGGTGCACCAGCGGCCTGCTGTTCGAGCGGCCTGATGTGACTGTTTCAGCAGCGCCGAGATACCGTTCTTGGCTCCTTGGTGCGCCAGCGGCCTGCTGCCCTAGCGGCCTGGTGCAAGTGTTCCGGGAGCGACCAAAGGCGATGCCGCAGCTGGAAGCGGCTGGCTAACCACAACTGCCTAACCACCAGCCAGGCACGGTAACAACCTGGGCTCAACCGGCTGTTACGACTCCCTGCCAACCTGTCACAACCGGGGCGGACGCGGTGACAACGAGCCGTCGCGACCTTCGTCGGGCCACGCAGCGACACCGCCGCGACGACGACCACCACGGTGACCGCGACAACAGCCCTGAGGAGGTGAACGTATCAGTGCGCGGCACGTCGCGAGAGTAGACGGACGGTTGCCGAACAGTATTTAAGCTGTAAATATTTTGTGTAGTTTCTAGTGTTGTCCATAAAGTCGTCTGTGTTTCATGTTGAAGGCCCTGACTGCTGAGTCAATTTATGAACGGATCCTGGGCCCAAACCTAATCGCTAGGCTTGTGCGAATAGTGAATTTTAGGTTCGAAGCGAATTCGAAGCGAATGGTGATTTTGGTCGAATAATTTCGAATCGAATTCGAATAGTACATATCACATATTATAAAGAAAAATGGGCATATTTGTCATGACCTAACTAACCTGCACAATATTTAAAAAAAAATTGAAACAAGGCCTGCGCAAATGCCATTTTTTTTGCTTCAAAGGAAGTGGAAACAACTTTGAATAGTAGCAGGATTTGACTTTCGGTAGAATGCAAGTGATAACTTGCAAAATATGTTACTTTTTAAAATTTACTATACCTATAGCATATAAGCCGATATAACCAGCTTTTAAACTTCAAAAATGAATCGATTTGAGCGTAATCTCTTCATTTAACCATGAAGTGGGGCTTCGCGGCAGTGCGGATTTCCCCTTGGTACATGTTTTCAGGGCTTAGCACCCCTCCGCTGCAGTGAAACCACCTTTACAGGGGATTACATGCGGATTAATATACTTTGGTAAAACTTGTTGTTGGGCTAGTTGGTGCGTGTAAAAAAAAAAAGACGCTGTTTCCTTTTGCCTTCTGTTCTCGTTGGTTTGCGTCGTCGAATTTCTCGGGACTAATATACATTTGGATAGGTGCTTTCACGGCTTAGCACGCCTCCACTGCAGTGAAACAACCTTTTCAGGGGGGTTACAAGCGGACTAATATGCATCTTATTCGTTCGTTTCGAATACTTCGAAATTTTCAATAATTTAAATTCAAATCGAAGCGAATTCGAATACTGCAATATTCGTTCAAATATTCGAACCATTCGAATATTCGCACAAGCCTACTAATCGCGTTTGCATCACAGTGTGGTTGGCTAACGAGATCACGTGCATCATCATCAAGGTCATCATCATCATTTTGTTTTATTTATTCACTCCACCCTCTGGTCATGTGATATGCATCATAATTACACTACTGCTATGATGACAATGATAGCGCAGGGGAGACCAAGACAGCTTAGCTGAGAAAAAAAAATTATAATAATAATTAAGCCACGTTCGCTCTGGGCAGCCTCCTTTGTTTCTCTTCAGTTTTCTTTTTCTTTCCTCCTCTCTTTTTTTCTTGTTCTCTTCTAGCTTTTTTTTCCCTTTTTTTCTTTTTTATTTCTATGTATTTCTATTTTTTTTTCCTATTGTTGTTCTCTCTCTCTTTCTATTTCTCGCCTCCTTCCTCTTTTGCAATTTTTATAGGTGGTTTTGCCTGCGTTACACCAAGTGACGACAGCATATGACAGCGCGAGCCCCTAAAGTGCTCCGCACTCAAAACAGGGTTCCAGCCAAAATTGAACCCAGGCATTCATCGTGGTAGCCAAGTATTATTTTATGATAAAGCACTGTGTAAGATATATACGCCTTAGGTCAGGACACCTCTTGCTTACAATGTGCATTAGACTAGATGAAAGTAACAACGGCGGGCGTTCATTGGTATATTGATGGCAGCGGGTATCTATCAGTGGGTAGACACAACTCAAAAAAGAAATGCTTTCTGCGCCATTGCTATAGCAACCGACGTGGTCATGTGCCCATGCCAGCGTCCGCCGAATGTCGCAATTTTCGTGAGTGAGAAACGCGACTTGCATTTCTAACTTTAGTTGCTGGCGTGTCACAGCCACATTCGCTGAGTAGGAAATTCAGATTTCTCGCAAAGTGCTGGGTGCTACAACAACGCGTCTTTGTCATGAAGTTGTGTCATCCCACCGGAAGGTATCCGCTGACGTCAGTGGACCGACGGGCGCTTGGCTTTGTTACATTATCTGGTTGACCGCGTCTCGCGAGTGTACTCACCTGAAGAGTAAACATCTTCCACCATGCCACAGATCCACACCAGTGTTTGTAACTGCTTTGTAAACACTACTTAAAGGCGTCATGTTGGGCGGGGAGTCAGGTTAGAAGCTATTCCAATTTTGCCACAGCAAAAGCGCCGAATCACACCACGCATCACACTGTGTGAATTGCATGACAAGTGGGTGGGTTAAAGCTGCCCACCCATTACAAGGAACTCCAACGCAGTTCATCATCACCATCCGCCGCAGCATCAACAAATTATGCAGGTAATGAGCTCAGGGATTGAAACAGGACAATTTAGGGCTAGGTAATTCACATACTTTCGTTTCCACCGTCTTCAGTTCGGATCATGTCGACATAATTTCCACTCGAATGCGTAGATAAGAGCCAACGTTATCTTTAGAAACTACAATCTTTGCAACATGACGTGGTTATCTCGAGCAATTGCACATACTAAACATTATCAGTGACGTGATTGACCAAATCCATTTTGGAGCAGCTTCTGGAGCACCTAAAATGTCGCTTTGGAGCAGCATAACAACCATTTGGAGCAACTTCTCGCCGCACATTTTTGGACGCAAATATGTCTCTAGGTCGGAGCAGTTGCACCACATGTCAAACGAAATCGATTTATGCATGCATGCACATGTTCACTTGGAGTACTCCTAAACATGAAATTCAGTCACTGATTTTGCTTTTCTGCGGACATCCCCAAGTTTATTAAAATAGTCCAGTCAGCTCAAGCTACTTAACACTTCCCAGGAATTCATTTGGTATTTGCAAATGACTCTGGCCTTCCCTGATGCTTTAGATACAATACTGGAAGCACAAGCTGTCTAAACATTCCATGAATTCTATTTACTTTCCAAAAGAAAAAGTCTGATTACGTTTGTGCTTTTAGCATAACAAAAGGTATTGATGGACTACGGTACAACCTAGGCCTTCATTTTATGGAGACGCGTCTGCTGTCGTGCTTCATGTACAGAATCATTAGGGTCCTCATTAATTAGGGGTTAACAATGAACAAGGTTTAGTAACTGGTCCTTTGTTTCCATTATTTGTGTGCTTGAAAAAGCTTACAGTGACGGCAGAGGGGGGGGGGTACGTATTTACATTTGACAAGCTGTTTGACATTTACATTTGCCGAGGTCGAGGATATACCAGAATACTAGGACACCATGCCTTCTCAGCAAAGTAACAGTCACTGTATAGCATGTGGTATTGTTTATAAACTGTGCCCATTGTCTGGCCTTAAAACTTAGGCACCCTGCATGAAATATTTTAAAAGTAAACTAGAACAAATAGCACAACAAATTAAAACAGACAAATTAAGTAAACGGCCGGTTCTTCATACACATACTGAACTACTGTAGTTAATAATACAGTCAGTCAAATAAGTCTGATGTCCAAGAACAACTAGGTTATTATTACATTTCTCTGACTGTGTCCACCACAGTTAGGAACTATTTTATTGAACTCAATAATGTTATCCCACAGTATAGTCTAGTACTAATGAAAATGTAACGCAGTAAGTTTCGCAGTATGGGCGAGTTGAAATTGTTCAGAAGGCTTGTGCCCAGCAACTACTTCAACTACATAGCACTTTCTTGTCTGCTGCGATGACCACTCAAAATTACAATGGTAAGCTACGGATTTCGATCGCCTGTCGTCTTGTTTCTCTCCGAAAGAATGCAAAAACGGTGTCTTGGCACATGCTTGGCGCAAATAATGAAATTTTTGCCAGGATGTAGCAGGTTCCACTTCCTCGCACAGTTTGGTGCAATTAGCGCAGCTATCAGCCTATCACATCATTGCATTATAGTAAAAAATTTGATGTCGCATTTGACTCCGTGAGCACTGTACAGAGGTGCACACGTAAGATGATGACTTGTGGTAGAGTGGGTGCTTCACAACTGCAATTGCATTAGGCACCCTGGGAGAGTTTAGGCCGCTCCTCCAGCTTATGCTGTGACTATGCTGGGTGTTTCGCGCAGGCCTAGAGTTTTGTATTGCCGCCCCATTTGAACTGGGAAAAAAGATTGGCCACAAATTTTTTTCAAGGCAACACGTCGTGGTGAGCAAGGCATTTGATGGAAATGGGCAGCGACGTACCAGTAGGACGTATACATTATTTATTACATTATTATAAGAGCAGATAGGCCCACGTAAGCCCAGTTAGCCAAAATTGGCCAGTGTTGGTATTCAAGTTAATGCAGTACTAGTCATTTGTGTTATGTCACGTGTATTCATCACTGCAACTAACGAAATGGTTGCAACAGCATATTAATTTGTCATCCCCATCACATGATATCTCATTATTTTGTCATACACATTCTGATATACATGCAATTATTTAAACAGCCATGACGGCGTAATTGCATAGGAGGCTAGAGAGATAGATATTGTAGAAGTGTCTTTGGATCACGAAGAATTGGCACAGGAGCTAAATAAACACTCAATTGGAATACTTGTTCATAAATCTACAACAGGAAGCAACGTCAGTGCGTGTCATGGCCTAGAAAGTTTCACATCACAAGCATAGGGTAGCGTGGCAGCCACGGTAACTGTAATGAGAAGGAAGCACTACTGTCATACTAAGGTAAGGCAGAGCTGCATGAGATTAGGTCCAATCACAATCTGCACATCGCGATCTGGCTGACATCTCCACCAAACTATATCAGGATCAGTTTGAACCGTGTAGCAGCGACGATTGCGTATCGTGATTGAGAAATCCGATCTGGATCGGAGCTAACCGCAATCAAAGGTGCCTGTGTGACACTGGTATTAGTGAAGATAAAACTGCATTTAGTCTTTCCTAATACACCAACAGTGAGCTTGTGCTTGTGGTATCAATTTCTTACTTTGTCCATGTTTGTTTTGCGCCGACAGTCGTAAATCAGTACCAACTCACCCAATAGTCAGTACTTTTGTTAGTAGCTAAATACTACCAATACAGTTGAAACTCTCAATAACGAAAGCCCCCCAAGAACGAATTTCTCGTGGCAACGAAGAAATCTGGCGTCCCCGGTGGACGTCCATACAGTTCAATCTATTTGTCCGCTCTCGACAGCAAAGAGATTTTTAAAAAGCACTACCGCAACAACACAAGTTTCCAGAAGTGATCCACAACATTGTTTCAACCCTTGAGTTACTTGGGAACCCAGAAGTTCGAAAATGCCAGAGACAGAAGCGGGTGCTTCTTCTGAAATCAGCGGCAACCTGCAGCCCCTGGCTGTACAACAGGACGCACTTTGTCGTGATGAAAAAGCGATACCAGACGTTGAACTGCACCACTTTTTGTGCACCGACACCGACCTGATCGTGCGCGGAGAGTTCAGCGATGATGCTGTCATCGAAAGTGTACAAAGAATACGAGAGTGAGGAAAGCAACGAACTGCTAGAATGGCAAGTAAGTTCATGTGAAGTTCTTGATACCTTTGAAATCATTCGCACTTTCCACGGAGCCCACGACAACGACAAAGCTCATCAAGCTGCAAGGCTTCAGCCTAACAAACAAGTAGATCGGGCCAGTTGGTACAGATCCATCTTCGTAGGAAGTGCAAAACTACACACAGGGACAGCAAGGCTTGAGCCGTCAAGCTCATTCAAAGAAACATGAAAGACGGGAAGATCAGCGACTTCTTCGCATAAATTTCGGTTCTGCGAAGTAACTTTCACGCATGTTTTTCTATTTTTGCAACAACGAAATTCTCATGAAAACGAACTAAAATCACTTCACTGATGATTTCATTACTGAGTGGTTTAATTGTACCGCATTTTGAAGCTGTTTCAAATGGCTTATCAACATGCAATGCCTGCCAAGGCATACAGGTCACGAGGTGCACAGGAGAAAAAGCATACACTGGCAAATGTACTGCTCACTTTAGAAATGGCGATATGCAACAGTAAGAACCATCATTGTGGGCTCAGTACAAGACAAGACACTGACTAAGGTACATAACACAGAATCAATTCAACCAAACCTCACCCCCGTATTCTGAAACAAGCCTCGACTCGAATTTCGTCCTTCACTTGACCAAGTTGAACACAGCGCCGCTGCTCGACTGAAAATGACGCCGCACTTCTCGGGAACTGCTGCAGATTATCGCAGATACGCAGTCACTTGTTCTGCCTATAAATGGCGCTCCCATCGACTTTCTCAAGTGAAGGTGCAGTGTTGAGTGAAGGGGCGTTCTAGAATACGGGGGTCAATGTATCATGCTTCGTTTTAGCCACTACTCCACACAACTAGCAAAAACTAGTTGTGTACACAAATGTGTACAAAGCATTTTAAAGGTTTAACAAGAATGCACAATGTAATTAAATTTTAACCAGCACAGACACTATTGAACCTGACGCAAGGTCCTTCGCATTGTATGCATATCAAATTTATTATATTTTAAATACACTCGTTTGTAGCGTTGTCTTGGACTTTATACTAAGCAGACATAACTTCATTATACAACTACACTTAAATCTTGTCACACATGTGCCCTGAAGCAAATAATTAGGAATATTACTTCAGTGAATCTTGTAAAGGAGTTACAAGATCTGCAATTTTTCATTCAAATAATACCCATCTTTAAAGCAATTCACCTTAACACTCCAAAGTATGCAATCCCTCGCAAACAATCTTTTAATGGAAGTCTCTATATAAAAAAAAAAGGACATGCAGTATAGGGTTTGTTTGGGTCTGGTAAAAAATATAGTAAAAGCTTGTTAATTCAAACTCGAAGGGTACTATCAAATTGCTCAAATTAAGTGGTGTTCGAATCAGCGGGTGGATGCTAGAATGAACGGACACTGTGCCACACCGTGCTGCAAGAGCCCAAAGAAGCCACCTCTGGACTCGTTATTGCAAACTAGGCGTTACTACACGTTTATGGCAGGTGATTTCGTAAATTAGGTTCATGGAGTTCTAACAGCAAACAGAAATTAATTTATCAGTCAGTGATACGCCAGAAACAAGCACCGACATACACTCATGTGCATGACGCTATTTATGCTCCAAAACACGTTTATTTACATAGCAGTCAACGAAATCAAAATTAAAAATAATCAGCAATTTGTATTTGCTTGTGTTTCTTCTTTCACAACCCCATGGGCATCATTTCTAGCTTGCCCAAGAGCTCCAGCACAGCCCACAAATTCTCATCTGCTGAGAAATGCTGATGTCTTACTGTTTTGCATCTCTAGTAAATTTGGTTTGGTTTGGCTTTGCAACACACTGTGATCACTCTGGGCCGACTTCTGCGAGGAGCGATGAAAACGAGGTGCTCCCAATTCGAATTAACCGTTGTGGATACCGAAGCGTTCGTATTATCGGGAATTTTCCCCATAGAAATACACAGGGCTGTGCCAGGACCAGGGCGTCAGTTCGAATTAACTGTAAGTTCGAAATAACCAGCTTTTACTGTATTTGTTGATCCCATGGGAACACATTATCAATATTCTTCAAGATAGTCTCCTTGGGTTTATAAATATAAGAAAGTCATCAACGAATCAAAAAATCGTAAAAACTGTGGTGCCTTGCACCTGAAGTAAAATGTCATGATCTAAACGGGATGAAAACAAGTTGCTAAGAATGGGAGCGATGCAGGAGCCAATACAAACACCGCTCTTCTGCAAAAAGTATTGGCAATGCCAGGTGAAGAAAGTGGAATTTAGATAAAACTGTAAAAGATTTTAAAAATTACTGCACAAAATTCTTGCCTCGCCTTGGAAGCAGACAGCGCCGAACTCATCAATACATTGCTCAATACAGGACAGTACACTCCCATGTGGTAAAGAATAATATAAGTCCTTAATGTCGATGGAAAATGCCTGGAAGCTGCGGTGTGAATTAGACTTCAAGAAGTCAATCACTGTGTCTGAGTGTTTAATAAGAAATGGTTCACTGACAGGTAAAAGACCCAGCTTATACTTACTGACTGCCCTTCAGACCATTTTGTTTTAAAGCAAGGAAAGCATTCGGCACAATTGAACTAAATTTCCTTCAGGGTTTATGCTAAAAATTGCCAGGCCTGCGCGGAACACGCAGCACAGTCACAACGAAAGCTGGAAGAGCGGCCTTTTTAGAGCCCTCTGTAGGCTCTCTTGGGACAACATGTACACGTACACATACAAGGTACCCACCACGCCATAAATCATTGAAACTTTCATGAAGTAGGCAAGTATCTACTATTCCATTATGCGTCATTCTGCGGAGAAGCGTGGTACCGGCTACACATCTGTAAGGCATTATGTGCGCTTTCTTTGTGCTGTGGCTGAGGACGAGAAGAATTATGCCTGCGCCTTTTGTAATGTGTTGGAAGCAATAAACAACCTACTTGTTGTGCTACTCGCCTTGGTGACGCCTGGTTGCTATATTATTCTACTAAGGCGCAACATTACGAATGTGAACACGATTGCTTGCCCGACATGACACTTGTATAGGGTGTTTTTGCGAAGGAGTTTCGTGCAACAGCGTAGCTTTGCGGTAGAATACTCAACTGCCACACAGAGGGGCCGGGCTGAAGTCCCGTCCATTCCTAGACGTTTATTTCTAACTTCATTTTTCTTTTCTTATTTCGCACGAGATCGGTTATGAACACAGGCGGCAGTGGCGCCGTTAGCGGGCAAATACGTCGCAAAAAATTGGCTCTCATTGTGATCTCATAACATCTTTCGCTATAATATATATTAGGGCCCAAACACCATCACTGTCATCAGAGCCATGGCCGAGAGCACAGAGTGGCTGCTTACCAATGGCTAGGTAAGTGGTGGGTGGGAGCAAAGAATAACACGCACCACCGGCGGTATCTGTCGCCCAGCTTGACGCCATCCCTTGAGCTGGAAAGCGAGGTTAAGGGCATGGAACCTTACCGGCTGTTAAAGGGGCCCTGCAACACTTTTTGAGCATGCTCAGAAAACGCTGCCGATCGGTAGTCCAGGCTCTCGAGAACACGCGAGCCAAATATTATAGCGCAGCACGCGGCGTGGAATTCACAATAAATTCTCAAAGTCAGCCAGAAATTGCTTTCTCTTCTCTCGACAAATGACGTTGCGTACCCAAAAATCACTCGTCACCGACGAGAGATTTTTTTGTATCAGCCATTGGCTGATTTGAGCATGGCGCGCTCGGTAGTTACAGAGGCCGCTGCGGGAGGCCGCGACTTGTCCACGCGTGCGCGCGCGATCGCAATGAGAATTCGCGTATTCAAACAAAAAAAAGAAAGAGAAAAAGCGCTCAAGATCACGAGGCGCGCGTGACGTATTTTCTTTCCCCGTGCCATCCCTCCCTGCTTAGCTTCCAGCGCTTTCGACGGGGCGAGAGAAGAGAGAATGCAATTGCAGTGTGCGAGAAATCTTTGTAACTCCACTCGTACTGGACGGATTCCAAAAATTTTTGCGGCAATGAATTCGTGAGGCAATAAGCTCCTTTAGTGAATCCATTCCATGGCTACTTGGAAAAGTGTTGCAGGGCCCCTTTAAAGGTTCTCATGCTTTGTTGGTGATGATAGTAAAAGTGGCCGACGTTCCTCGAAATTATTTTTTTCTCGTTTCATGTTTTTGTTATTTTGCACGATAGTGGTTACGGACACCGGCGGTGGACAACTACCCCACTGCCGTTGTGATCTGATAACAGCTTTCGCTGTAAAACTGTTGTCAATGATACTTTTCGTACCACTTCCAAGTTTTGCCCTACCTCAGATCTTCAAGGCACCAGAGTTTGGAAGCAACTGCTAGCCAGTGCAACACTTGTCTTAGATGCCCCATCACAGATCCTGCCTCTGGGGAGAACGCTATTGGCAACTTGGCTACAGCAGTACCAATTTTCAAGCAGTCTCATTACTTTGCAAACGAAGCCTCTGTATAGGTAGTAATTATGAGGAATGTGTTTCTCACCACAGCATCCCGAACTTCCCCTTACGCCGGTGAAGAATATGGTGCACATAGAACATGGTGGCTTGTGTTCAGGGCGAGCCAGCTGAAAAGAATGGCACTGATGAGAGACGCAAGTCACATGCGATGTCTGTAAGTATCAAGACATGTTCACACAGAAATGCTGGTCACACAGCATGAAATGCATTTGCATACAAGTATCCAGAGGTATAGCCATGTACAAATGAAATTACCAAGTGCAAGAGCTTCCACAGGTAATGACTCAACAGCATGATCTCGCACCAGTGATCATGACAGGTAACAAGTCGAGTGAAAAGCCATGGTAAGTTACCCTTTCACTGTCGTGTGTTTCTGGCTATGACACAACCCCATTGTCGGCTTGGTTTTGGCAATATCAGGCAATCTTAAAGCACAAATAAAGGGCACGTTGTGAAGTCAAGATGACAGATAGAGATGGAAAGGAGATAAAAAAACCTCGTCCACTGCTGATAGCAGCAGGCAAGGCCGCGGAGAGCTAGAGAAAGCAGCAATTGAGTCATGTTTCGGTCTATTGGAGAGGCAAAGGTGTGCACCACAAGCGAACAGAATACAAAGAAGAAAAACCTGCAGACCCACGGCAGATGGCAGAACAACCCTTGCACCCATAATCACACGCGCGCCACATGGTCACTCAGTCCGAAAGGGGCGAAAATACATGCTTTCAGAAAGATTCGACAGATGGCGCAACCAGTAGATTCACGCTAAATCACACCTGCTTTGCACTTAGGTGCGAATTTTTTAACACACAATGGAGAATGAACTAGTACATCAGTGACCATGCGGGGGGGGGGGGAGGTGGCAAGTAATGCGAAAACTTACCAGCACGTCAGTGACAGCGAAAAGTTTAATACGTGTCTCATTGTCACATTCAGCAACATCGATTACTCACAACAACTGATTGAAGATGACCAACTGGAACAGGGAACAGCGCAGAAAAACAAAGCCAAGGCAACAACACACCATACATAGTGCTATCAACTGACTTCGCTGCAACACGCTGACTAGACATTAAGCAAAAGATGTGAGAAATTATCGAGATCCACAATACAGCATCGTTAAAAGATCAGTGTGTAAGTACATAGTTTCTTTCACTATCAGGCAAAGGAATTGGATATCTCTTGGCTCACTTGTGATGACACACCAGCTTTCGCTATGCACACACAGCATCTTGTAACAATGACCATTCCATTCCTTTATTTCTTATTCTCTGTGCTCTTGGTTTGTATGGGATGAGGCACTGTTATGTATGCATTTAGATACATCTTTTGGTACCACGAAATCAGTTGATAGTCAGCGCTATGTGTGGTGGGCAGCTCATGCCTCTGCGTTGTCTTCGTTTTTCCATGCCGTTCCTTGGATCAAGATGCTCAATTAAATAGCCATCAAGTTTACCTTAGACAATTCTGTAACATACTAACATAAAGCTAAAGAGCTCAGGAATGGAGAGATTGTAATTGGCAGTCAGTCTCAAGAATATTTGCAAGAATGCATTCATACCCAAGCCATAGCCAATATTACAGGGAATGCCAATCATAAGGAAATTTAAGGAAGAAAAAACATGGGCACGAGTATGTTTGGCCGACACCAAATTCTTCACTCAAATGTAGTGGTTGTCGACAACTTTATGACAATACTAGAATGTCAAAGAAGATAAGTGGCCAGCCACACACAGGCATTGGTGGCTTCTTAGAAACATTTATTGAAGAGAAGTCATTACCAGAAGCTTAATTATCAATATGCCCGAGAAAAAAAAAAAAATTCAGTTATACTAGCGGTCAAGGAAAAATCTTTTCGTAAATTTCTTTTGGCTCAGACATATTGCTGAGTGGAATGGTTGGCCTGAAAAACAAGTGTGACATAAAAATTAAGACTATTGTTTTTAAGTGTTGTGAAAACATCCTCCCCCACCCCATCCCCATTGGAGAATGCAGGGCAATTTCTGCAAATGAGTAATAGCTGTAATGGTAGGTTAAAAGGTAGAGTAAACACTATTCTGTCTTCCTTCGGTTGCTATTACTCCTTCAGGCTTGCGAGGACGCATCTCCACATCACATGCATGTGCACTGTGGTGAAGCACAGTTACAGTGGCATGGTGTAATGGGGAAACATTAAACAAAATACTAAAATTGGCTCATGTTCAACTGATCTGAAATATTTAATGAACAAGTGAGTAATATCAGCAAACCTATGCGGTTTGATCCGAGGCTGAAGCGTGCGGTTTCAGCAAAACAATTAACCGAAAGTTCACCCAGACTAAGTGACTTTAACAACGGAGCTGTTCATGCCAGCCATTGGTTGCAATCCGTCAACCGAAAGCTGTCATCATCATGAACAGGCAGATGCTATGTTCATCTTCTTAACCCTTTGTCGGTCGTCCTATATTTTTGACATGGTAATACAAAACCCGGCTGTGCTTTATAGATATAAACTAGAAAGAAATAGTATGAAACAAATTTCATCAAAATCAAGCCAGTAGTTTACTGAAAAAAAAGTGGGACATATATGTCCCACTGACTCATGAGAGTGTTTTCAAAAAGTGGGAAAACACTGTCCCACTGCCTCATGAAGGCACCATCTCGCGATTGCATCAACGAGAATTTTGGGATGAAACGGCCGAAGCAAGTGGCACAGAGTATCACTTCTAAAGTTGTGAAGAGGAAAGTTGTGCGGACCTCATTTGAGCAGGAGAACGCCGCCTGCAGTTGCGTCTCTTGAGCCTTCAAAGCGCTGTGGTATGTCCCTGTAAAGCTTACTTCACCGCATGCATCGACCACTTTTTTTGTCCATTTGGCTGTCCTACCTTTTGCTGTTGAAATTTTCGAGTACAGATGTTATCTCTGAACATGTGGCTACATTTGAAGAGGTATATAATATCGAGAAAAATATTTCCACGCATTAATATCTGCAATTGCGCTGCGCGATTAGCGGGATAATTTTGAAGGGGATTGTTCCGATGCATTTATTGGTCAAGTTATTTCGCAAATTTACAAAAACACGTGATGACTGGAAGCTAAGATAGTCTCTCTCAAAAACTAGAAAAGGAGGATATTATCCAGCATTTTTATTGGTAGATTCTATGTATCTCAAAAAGAGGAAAATTCAGAAGCGATCATAAAAAATTGACCGAAATTCAACGCTATTGTAACACTATATCCGCCCTTCGAAAGCGTGGTAAAAGAATTTTTTTCGAGATTACAATGACTTAGGTAAGATATGAGTGACTTAATGTTGCGCTAATTGCTACGGGTGATGTGGGACAAATTTTTTTCTGTAGACGGAAAAGTGGGACGTATGTGTCCCACTGCCGCACAAAGGGTTAATCTACTGCTTCACTCCCAGAACACTTGTGCCGATTTGTCTGGAATGGAATAACTCTAATAGGTGAGAGAACGTGTACAGGAAGAGAGAAAAGAGAGAGAAAGAAAGAAGGCAAAAAAATACAAATTCTTGGCGAAAAAAATTGTTGACAAGGCGGGATTCGAATCCGCGTACCCACGATCCAAAGGGGAACATCGTAATCAATCTAGGTGTACGCTAGCAAAGCATAACATAGTCTTGTATAGTATAGTATACAAGGGGGGTGGGGAAGGGAAGTGAGGAGAGAGAGAGTAAAGCGTAGCAAAGAAAGAGAGAAATAAAGGGAAAGAAAGGAAAGAAAACCAGGAAGAAAAGAAAGACAATCAAAGAGAGAGAAATATATAGAGAGAAAGAGAAGCTGAAGAGAAAGATAGAAGGAGCTAGGAATAGAAAGAAATACATAGAGAGGGAAATAAATAAATATAAATAAAAAGAGAAAAAAAAAAGACAGAAAGAAATACAGAAAACAGAGAAAAAGAAAGAGAAAACTAAAGAGAAACAAGGAAGGCCACCCAGCTCTGCACTTCAAGCTCAGCACCACTAGTACGAAGCTGACTTATTATTTTTTTTTTCGGCTCAATTCGTGTTTCAGCCGTCAAGAGCTGGCTGGATGAGTGCACGGCACATTACGCCCTGCAATTTCAGCATTCTTCACCACAATACACGGTTTGTGTGTACTGCGGTGAAGTTCGCTAAAACACACACGAACATGCACACACAACAACCACGACGAAGACATCGTTCCACTGCCTATTTATACTAGCGTTTGCCCAACGGCATCGACGTTCATCCTCGCAGCGCCGGGGATGGCTATCTAAAAACAACAATATTGCACTCGATTTGCACAGTTAGTGAGCCTTCCCCACTAAACAACTGTACGAGAAAATGGTTCCGGAAAGCCTAGATCTGCTACGACACAAAGCGCTTGACAATCGATGCAATCGCACAATACATGTTGATCTGTAATACCCTCGGAAGTCACACAGCACTCTCGGAGTGAATAGAACGCTTGCACTCGATCTTGCGGTTTGTGTTGAACGCGGTAGTGCTTCCTCTCAGAGCGCGTGACTGGCCGTCCCGCCATTTTTCGAAACCGACTGCCGGAGCGGTGGGCGCTATCTCGCGCGATTGTCAAACCACCAATCGATCTAGATGATTCGCTCGTGTACTGCGCAGATCGAGCGCTGATTAATGAGCATCAAGATTTGCTCGCACCATAAAACATATCAATCACCGAAACGTAAACGGCGAATAAAACGCAGCTGAACTTACCCCACAACTATCAGCAACCGACGATGCACCTTGCGCAACTGTTACGCGAGACCGTTGGTGCGTTGGTTGCGATCGCGTTCAAACTTGAGAATTCAAACTGCTTCTGTATTGACGTCACTGTTTAAACTATGCATTCTACATTCTTCTAGGTTACTACTGTATAAATCTTGCATTCGCGTATTGCATTGTTCTGAAAGGTTCACGGCAATTACAAACGTGAGAAGACATTCTACAAGTAAGTTTTGGTTTCGGAATAACCCCGAATTGATCTTTTTCTTAACGTGACAGTCTGCATTACGCTTCTGCGTGCATTAGTGTACAAGTTGACACGTACAGCTTAATTACACAATCGGGCATGTAGTACCACCGATTGGCAAGCTCGAGTGGGAGCTTGTTGGCACGCGATTCACGGGCACGTGCAACATGCAACGGATCGCGCAAATTAAACTACTTTGCGCACGTTGTCTTCTTTTTCTTTTTTCTTGCGACAATGGCCAAACTACTTTAATATAGGCGCAAGAACAGCAACATTTTCGCCACCATGCGTGTTGATGACGCTTAATTCATAAGGGGCTGCGAGTTCTCTTGCTGCCACGCAGCAGCACGTGCAGCATTCATTGTTTGATGAGGCGCGAACCTGGCACCAAGAAAACAGAACATTGCACGGTGCACCTATAACTATTATCTAAAATGCATAGGCGTGCGCACCAGGGGGGCTGAGGGGGCGGCTGCCCCCCTAGTCACCTAAGAGAGGGGGGCGCAAAGTCTGCCCCATACATTGACTTAATAGGGAGGGGGGGTGGGCTGCCATGACCCTTCGCCCCCCCCCCCTCTCTGAAGGGGAACCCTGCATACGCCTATGGGCGTGCGCACGAGGGGGGGGCAGGGGGGTGGCCGCCCCCCCCCCTAGTCACCTAGGAGGTGGGGGGGGGAGGGCACAAAATCTGCTCCATACATAATACGCGTGCACAGGGTTCCCCTTCAGGGGGGGGCGACGGCTCGCCGCAGCGCCCCCCCTTCCCTATTAAGTCGATATATGGGGCAGACTTTGCGCCCCCCTTCTTAGGTGACTGGGGGGAGGCGGCCGCCCCCCTGCCCTCCGCGTGCGCACGCCTATGCCATACATTGACTTAATAGGGAAGGGCAGGGGCATAGCCAGAAATTTTTTGGGGGGAGCACCTCTTTGATTTCGGGGGTGCACCTCATTGAAATGGTCATTTTTCGCTCTGTATGCCATGGTGAAAAAAATTTCGGGGGGGGAGGGGGGCACGTGTCCGGTGTGCCACCCCCTGGCTACGCCACTGGGGAAGGGGGCCCTGCGACGAGCCGTCGCCCCCCTGAATGTGAACCCTGCGCACACCTACTCTAAAATGGTAAGAAATGACAAGTACAGTAATTAGGGTGTTGAACCGAACATAATAGGGAGTTTTCGAATAGGGGCCCCAAAGAGATAGCGTCGAGGTCACTGAGCATGCGCGAGACCCAGACAGGGTTTGGGTTTTGCGTTGGGGGCGCTATTTCTCGAATTTAGCGAAAGCTCCAAAGCCTGCCCCAAAAGCCTTGCGTCAAACAAACGTGACGGCACCCACTGAAGCGACGGCCCTCGGCCAAGACTAGAGCGACCTAGAATAGGGGAAGTGTCCAAAGTGCCGCAGACCTTATTCGAAAACTGTTAGCTCCTGCTTGACCCAAAGTGAGCACACGCAAAGTGCTTTGGGGCCCCTATTTGAAAACTCCCTAATGAGCTTACCTTCGACGCATTCCACAACCCGGTTGACCTGAATGTGGAAACACTCCAGCTGGCAGCACTGCTCGGGTGACTGTACTTGACAAATTAATTAGAATTTATATTTTGTAATTTTATATGTACTTTTTTGTTATTTCCAATTATGTGTTGTACCGATATATGCATGGAACATCCGTGAACTTTGTTGGCAAGTAGAAATAGGCCCGGCCATTGGCCTGCAGCCATTGATGTTTTTGAGAGACATCAGTGAATTTCAGTACAGTTTACAGCAGGCAAATTCAAACACCGCCATCTCATGAGCACTGCGCATTAACTCCACCAGTGCACGCTTTCTTCATCCTCTTCTTCGTCTTAGGATTGACTTTAAATAAAGACAGTTTGCTCTTCATGACGTACATTCAAGAAATGAGGAGAGTTGTACATTTTTTTTGTATTATCTAGTAATTTGGTGGATAATAAGCCTATATCGACAGCACACCCATTGAGGTTGACACGATGGATGTTCAATGTAGGCATCTCTTCTACACGTGAACCTTCTGAAGGAAACAACAGAGAAATGCAGAGCAGATAAAAGGAGGAGAAAGGAGAGAAACAGACAGATGACCTTGTCAATTAATGTCATGCTAATTAGAATGCAATAATTAAGAGCCTACTCATTAGAACCCTGCTAATTAACACCATGCTAACTAATGTACTAATTAAGACCTTGTTAATTAGACCTCAGATTGGGCTAATTAACACTATGCCAATAAAGACCTTGCTAATAATCTAGGTTGGCCACAAGCACCACTGTTAGTCCCACTGGTTAGTCCAGCCTTGCTAGTGCAAGCTGCCCACATTTTTTTTTACCAGTTCTAGAATGCCATGTTTATTATGTTTCTCACATACTATTTGCATGACCCACATTTTTTACCAGTTCTAGAATGTCATAATGCTTATGTTTTCACATGTTTGCATGACACGCAACCACAATGCATGCAAACTCTAAATTAACTGCACTGGGTGATCTGTAGGGCTCGTTAACTGTTTATTTTAACACAAACAATGCATGAAAAACACAGCCTCAGGGCAACACTCTTCCTGGTGCTATTGAACAACACTTGAAGATGACAGTTCACACAAGCTTCACAACGTTTTCTTCCTAAATTTAAGTGTTCTAAATCCAGCCTATGTATGCAAAGTCAGGTCCCAGGAAAATGGCTGATGATACTCTTCTCGCCAAACATTTCATCAAAAAAGGGAATGTGTGTGTCGAGATGTTGGCATTATACATAACAAAAAATAACAAGTTGGTTATTTCCAGTGCCCAATACAAAGTCTACCTTTTGACATCTGATTAGCTGCTAACAAATATGAGGAGAGAAATGTACTCATATAAGGTCCTCGGGGGGCCTACCAGGCTAAAAAGCTCTTATGCTGCATACGCTGCAAAAGGCTATAAAAGGTACTAAAAAAATTCCTGTAACACAAAATGGATACAACAAGGAAAACATTTGCAGCGAAAACTGGCACCAGGTACAGACACAAGGCAGCAAGGTACGAAAAATCCTACCGAAATGCAAACATGGACCTTAAGTATATAGCAAAAAGCAACCTGTACAATACTAGCACTGTCGTAAGAATCAAACCATCAAAAACAGGTAAACTCGTAGGCGTGCACAAAGGGGGGGACAGGGGGAGGCAGCTATCTCTCCCTCTAATTCTCCTGGGGGGGGGGGGCGCCAACTCTGCTTCATACAATTTTGCTCAGTCCGATCCGTTCCATCAAATTTTGAAGAGCAGAGTTTTGGCCATGCAGGTTTTTGACGATGATGGCCGCCGAGGACCCCCGATATTGCAATCCAGGAACTGTCTGCTTCCCGCATTTACCCCTAGAAAGCTGAGAGCCAAAGGCCGGGCGTAGTGAATCATTTCATTTTTGAACTTATTGCAAAGCTTGTTTTCATTCAAACTTTGCCAAAGGAACGGGAGGGGGTCACTGCAGTAAAACTTGGCCCACCCCCCCTTTAATGGAGAACTCTGTGCATACCTATGAGTACAGTGAAAACAAATATGTTAATAGAAGGAAATTGTTCGGCTATGCTCTGGTTCAAAATGGAACAAGGTTCTTGGCAGTCTTGAATATCAACAATGAACTGCTAGTGAATATGAGTAGTATCAGCCGCATCATAATTATGTCAAGAGTACAATCAGCAGCACAGCCTACCAACCCTGTTCGTGGACAAAATAAAATATGTAAATCACACACACCAATATGGCAGTAGATACACAGTTCACCATTAGAATCAACACACAGTGAAGCTTGATTACGCAGCATATCAGTCATTCTTGCTCAACGTCACACTTCTCTAGCTCTGCTTTCTTTTGCTTTTGGGTTCCATCTTGGTGAAGACTGTAATGCCATTTTTTATGCAGCCAGTTCATGGCAAGCTGTCCTTTGCACAACTTGTCTGAGGTGCCTGGAACCTTATCAGAGGCATAGATTGGAGCACCCATGCTACAGCCAGACAACCAGACAGTCAGGAGAATGCACATGCGACGAGGCACCACCTACTCCAGTGCCCTTTCTTCCATATCAGCATGGCTCTCTGGTGTCAGGGCCCCCTCGTCCTTCTACCCTTCACCCAGCTCTATCCCGACAACTTTCTGCATTTCAGCTTCCAAGGGCACCGGCTAACACATAAGAGATGAAACAGTACGTCAGACGTCATGAAAAAAAGTACAGTGCTTACGGATTGACACACAATAATTTAGGGCTAAGTAATACACACGCTTCCATTTCAAACATTTTCAGTTTGCATCACATCACCATAATTTTGGCTTGAAAACACTAGCATCAGAACTAATATTAGGTTTAACAACCAGACTCATAGCGACATGACATGCTTATCTTGAGCGATTGCGCAAACCAGTCATTGTACTAAGAGTTTCAATGTCACATTTCAATCCGTGGTCATTGTACGGTTCAACCCCTTTATAAGAGACGAGCACTGGGGAGCAATTCTTGTCTTTTATATAAGGTGTCTCTTACAAGCAAGGTACTACGTATGCATTTTCTTATCAACACCTATTAAACTGTAAGCACGCTGGTGTTTCTTATACCTATTCGCCTCTTACATCAGTGCTTCTTATAAAGGGATTCGAGTGTATATACAAGCTCAAGGCAAACTACTTGAAGTCCTCATGCAACCGTAGTCCATAAGCCTTCATACACAGAAGCAAAATGCGCGCAACAATCAACAATACATGTGCACTGCAGTGTGCATTGAAACCATCCACACTGAGCAATTGTCAACATGTTGGACAGAGTAGTGATTTGAGGATAGCAAAGGCACTTATTTGTGCTGCCTATAAGAGAGCACAGCGCAGCATCGTTAAGAGGAAGCGGAGGAGGAGTGGAAGAAAAAAGTGAAAAGAAGAGGTCACCTCAAAATATGAGCGAACCAAGCATTACGCCAGGGTACCTCTTGTTTTCCCAAGTTTTCCCAAGCCAGGGTACCTCTCGTTTCCCAAGTAGTAAAAACTCATCGTCCCTTTTGCATTCACTTAAGACGACTTGAAGGCGAAAGCTGTCTACTTTTTCCTATCCGCTGATGTATTGATGCTGTGATAGTAATAATACGTATCTGTGGTTTTACATCCCAAAACCACGATATGATTATGAGGGATGCTGTAGTGGAGTGTTCCGGAAATTTTGACCATCTGGTGTTCTTTAATGTGCCCTGACATTACACAGTACATGGGCTCCTACCATTTCACCTCCATCGAAATGCGATCACCATGGCCAGGATCGAACCGCGACCTTCAGGTCAGCAGCCGAACACCATAACCACTACCCCACTGCGGCGGACGATGTATTGATGCCCAGCCACCCTTTGAAAGCTTTCTGCACCTAATGCGTTTTTGCACTGCCTCCAAGATCAGAAGCATCTCAACTAGTTTTGCATTGCCTCCGTGATAGGACAACCTTTGACCAAGCTACGATGCGATATGATGACGTCATTATGTTACGTTGCATGACATCATAACGTCACAGTAACGTAACAAATTTTTGTGATATGTGACGTCATCGTGACATTATATGGCGATGTCATCTCGCGATTACAATTTATTGCATCACTTGTTCCCGATGCCGCAGGACTTGAGATGCCGCCGAGGCAGGACGCTGACGGTCAAATTTCGCGTTTGATGAGTCGTCTAAGGCTGTCACCTTAAAGGGCCCCTAAACCACTCAGAGGTCGAAATATAGTTGTGGTGAGGAAGTTGTGCACGAGTCTACAACAAACATGTAGCCGTGAGAATTTTTCAAAACGATGCCGTAATGGCGGAGTTAGACGCGTTTGATGATCGAAACGCAGCGATCGCTCCTTTCGCTCTTTCCTTTGCTACCCTCCACTGGTCTTCTCTCCCAAAGTCGGTTTGCCCTCCTCGCCGAGTGCCCCTCCCAATCTCGCCTGTCGTACGTCATCACCGATGCGCTGCTTGAAACACCGTCTACTTCTAGTTTCCATGACTCCATCAACTCCATGCTTGTAGGCTAACCGCTGTTGCCGTGCCGACCCGTGCTCCTACAAATTGTGCCGGTATGGACCCTGTGTTGCGCGCACGCCTTCAAAGGATCACCAACATGATGGATCCGTATGGTTACACGCCATGTCAGAGCACCTCCGCGTGAGATGAGAAGCCGCCGCCACCACAACACGACCAACAAAAACAAGGAGCGCGGGCAGGTGTGGGCAGCTGCTTACAGAAGTGTTTCTCGACAGTCTATTCAAAATCGCATGTCAATCTGCATCTTCACAATTGGCCATATGAAGCCCCTACAACGTAATACTAGGATATAGCACTAGATAAGCTATAAATATGGAATACTTTCACTTAAAATGCCCTGACGTTTATAAAAAAACAATGTAGACAGGCATTAAAAACAGAAACGAGAGGTTCAGGGGCATAAGAATGGACAAATAAGCAAACAAAAAAGGACAACGTATAGCAGGCTTAGCATGAGCAACGATCAGACCCGAGTAAAGAAAAAAAATAGAACTAAACTAACTCATCATGGCAGCATGTGGGAGGCTAGATTGTACTAGCAATGGATAGAAGGACATCACAAAGTCACATCAAGTCATCTTGCCGTGCCAAACTACAAGTGACTCCGCATAAGCACTGCAGCTGAAACTGAATTTAACGAAGTGATTACCACTCTCAAATTATTTCATTAAATTGGGAAGTTCGTAAAATCGAGAAGGATATTTTTTGGTCTTTCGAAATCCAGAATTGTAACGTAGAAACACTAAAAACCTACCGCAGCATTGTATGTGCTACAAACCCATGCCTCGTATGTGATAGTCCGCGAGGATGGCTCAAAGTCAGCCCGAACATTAAGTCTCCCATGCTTACTGGACACGGATGGCTCTATGTCCGGGCAATGCAAGCCAGTTAGCAAGTGAATTCATGACAGGCTCCTGGTTTGCAAAGAGACAGAAAATGAATGCAGTGATTGTATGAGTGGACAAAGCAAATTAGCTGGGAGGAGGCAATCAACACCATCTACCACTTAAACAATGAAATAATGAAAGTAGCTGCTGCCGCCCCCAGCGTCGTCCGGTACGTAACACCGTTACTGAGTGCACAGCCCACTTTTCCCTGCATGGAGCACAACATACAGCCTTTTCCAAGTAAAGCTAGTACCGTGAATAGGGTGCCTAGATGCTGTAACACAATAGCGTTAGGGTGCTGTAGCGTTAAAGAAAGTACCCTCCATATCGAAATTAGAAAGATATCACTGCTTTTTGCACAATTACTTTGGGAAAAGCTTCGTTAAAACAGATTTGCTGCCAAGTTGGTTTCGTTAATATGAGTTGATGACAACGCTGAACCCCATGGGTACCAGCTGGGGAATGGAAATTTCTTCCTTAGATCAGGAACTTCCTAGAACCTGGTTTCGTTAGATCGAGTTTTACCTGCAGTGGGTCTGGGCCGAAGGAATGTCAACTTGCATTGCATCGGACACATCTCGAAGGGTTGGTTGCACTGCTCAACTACAGATACACTGATAGATTGGTCTGCGACGGTATGAATTCCGGCTCGATGCGTTCACGTTAAGTAAACTAAACCGAAGCTTTCACAAACAAGGTTTCCCATGGCAGTGTGGGTGAGTCGCGTTTCCGAAGATCCTTGCCATCAGTTGGCAAACGTATCGCCGAACGGTAGCCAGATGCTCTTAGGCACAGTCGCGTGCTGGGAAATGTGCCAGCCTTTCCAGTCGCGGTCCTGGTCGTCTCTCAAGGGGAACACCCAGCAGCGTTTGTCGTTGTGCGAGACCGCGGATCTTAGGAATGCGACCGTGCTGTTCTGCTCCCCGTAGTACCAGACGGCGGCGACGTCGTGATGCTCTGCGAGCGTGCGCAGAAGCACCGGCTGCTCCTTGGCCGACAGGACGTTGACCACGCCTGGCGGTATGTCCGGACGCCTGCAAGACCTGCAAATGCAGGACACGTGTAGCAATGTTACTGCGTGAAGGAAAAAGGGGGTATTTTAAAGGCTCGTTTTTCTTTGTCAGACACAATATTAATGAAAATTAACAGACAACAATGACAAGAAAAGTATATGGGATGTATAAATTATGGTATAATGGACAAAAAGATAACTTGCCGTCAGTAAGGGGCTGAACGTGCAACCTTCGAATTATACACACATCTGTTTCTAACAGAGCTTCCTTGCGCAACTGCGAAGCCCTGCCACGAAGCCACTGCTGCAGACAAGAATTTGCGTTTTTAGTCAAGTTTTGATATTTTAGAGCAAACATTCAGACCTGTTTATCACGTTGCTGTGGGCCCCAGAAACAAACTTTACAACACAAGTTGTTGGCATGCTGCCTCAAGTCACATATTTATCAGAGCTCCTGATAATTCAAACTTCTGATAACTGAAACGAAATCCTTTAGTCCCCTAGAGACTAATCTATCAAGAGCCTACTGTATGTCCATGCAAATCATGGGAGGTACGCCAACATACACTCTCACACACAAAAGAATGTTGGCTTACCTGACAGAAGTGCAGAGCCGGAAGCGGCCACTTCGAGCTGGCGAGCACAACCACTGAATTGCCGGCCGCCAGTGCTACCGCCATGGCCGACACAAAGTTGCTCAGCAGGCAGGCCTTCTCCGAGCAGGCGATGCCGATCACACCCAGGGGCTCGTTCACATGGATCACGGTGCCCTTGACGGTCGTGCTCTGTTCGAGGCGAACAGATGAGTATCATAATAAACCACGCGGAAAAAAAAAAAAAAAACGAGAGACAGAAGAGAAGAACTGCACAAGCAAGCACTGACTGCCAACTGAAACATTTCTTCCGAAATAACCCATGCTTAAGCAACAAGGCTGTGTACCACATGTGCATGAGGGGCTGGTTAGAAAAAGCAAGTCACGAAAACAGCAAATTGATTTATCTGTGTAAGCTCAGGTAGAAGAGCTCTTCGTCAAGTAAGGCAGTCGAGGCCTGAGTGACGCATGCATTGCACAGAGCACTGATGTGGGCAGCTTCCACAATTTCCCGCTGTGTCTACTCCGTCACAATACTACAAAATGGTGGTGTTGCCAAACAGAGGAACACATCCACAATCACAACAGTGTAGCGACACATGCGAGCTAGCATGGCCCTTTAGAGAATTATTCTGCTCACGCAGGTGCACATTAACATAGCACCCAGTCTGCCCATGATACATGCGGTCACATGAAAGCGCCATAGCTAGCCTGTCATGTCTACAGCCTCGACGTCATGGGCCTCACTGACCCCACAACCACTAAATTACTGAAACTTGCACAAAGAAACATATTATATCCTTTTCATAATTGAGATATATTACGGATTGCTGAAGAATGATGCTGTGACATGTTTGACGCATTTCGTGACAATCTTTCATAATTCGTGCCTGAAGGTGCATAAACTGCAAACCAGAAGGCGGGTGCTTGAGAGGTGTTGTGAGCCTACAGCAGGGGAGCTATTTTCAAACTGTGCATTTAGTGGACTGTCAATTTCGGCCACTGCTGAGTGGCCATAGCTTGACGAGCAGATGAGTCCCATATTTCCAGTTCTTCTTCCGGAATCTGATGTCACTGAGCTTTCAAAACTCTTGACACAAATGGGAGGAATGGAGTGTGCGTTAATGCAGTGAATGCAGCCTCTCAAGATCCACTCTTAGCCGCACGCATCTCAGAGGCTGTGCATCAACTCCGATTCTGGGATCGCGTTAGCCCTCGAAGTGGGTTTAACGTGGCCTCCCATTTAACATACCTAAGAAGGTCGGGACACATTCCTTGTATCGTTTGCAAGCATTAGGGACACGATCATACGCAAGGAGAAACTTGTCAAGTTTAAGTGTTCTGAGATGGTACATTTAGTTCACTTTCTTCAAGTGCTAAGAGTGCATGGTGCGTCAACGAGGTCAACATTGCAATGAAGTCATGGCTTGTCACTTTTTTGAATAACTGAATGCCCTCTGCCAAGTCCACTAGACAGACAGTCTGAGGCTAGCTCTCCAGCTCCCTCACGCTCACTTTGTCCATTTGGAACCTCTTCCTCCACCACATCCCAACCCTCTCATCGCTTCCCTACTCCTCTTCACCTCTGCTCAAGCTGCTCTATCTCTCGGTGTACAATATTTTGTACAATTTTTCTACAATTGTGCGTTTTGTACAAAATGTACAATTTTTTGTACGTTTACTACCGGCACACGCTCCCCAACATTTTCTCTCAGCAGCGCTGGTTCCTGTCGTGAAGGTCCTCCATATATTTTCAGCGCAGGCTGCTCATGCTTAGACATGGTGGGCCACTCGATGAAAATCGTTAGTAATGATAGATTCGGACGATGGACCAAACCGCTTTTTTGGCCTGCGGGGTTGCCGTCACGTGACCCTCCACTTCCGGCTGGGGGAGTCCGTAACTAGGCCAGGGACCGGGAGGACGAACAACGCTGAAAACATTTTCACAAATTTCCCATCCCCATCCTCAGCTTCGGGCCATGCGCTCAGAGCGGTGGGGGCATCAACAAGACACATTTTTTTTCCTCTTTTTTTTTTTTTTTTTTTTGTGACTGAGTATGCTGGCAGCTCTTCGAACATGTGGTTTCGCTTTGAACACGTGTACGTGGTATCGTTTGCAGTTGGAACTGGCCTTGACCCCTGCTTTCTGCCTCCCATATTGGACTGCGCATATTTACGGCGGAAACGGATGGGCCACTCGTGCTCTTGCTGTTCCGTGACTCAGCCGTCTGTGGATAAAAAAACAAACACACAGGGTCCCTCGTGCATTCCCCTAAGACAACTCAAAGGCGAAAGCCACCTTCTATTTCTTCTCAGTCGATGAGTAAGGGAGCAGGAAACACAAATCGTGGCTCCACATGGCACTGCCAAGCGGTGTCTTCATTTTCTTCTCTTGAAGTGGCGTGCTCTCCGGTTTTGTTCACTGCCCAAAGGAGGGCGCTACCACAGCATCATGTGGCATTACGTCGCACGACATCACGCCAGAATTTGTGACGTCATGATGACATCATATGGTGAAGTAATCACTTGATTATGATTTTTAGAATTACTCATCACCGATGCTGCGGGACAGTTGCCACAGACAGTCAAATTTCCCGTTTGATGAGGCATCTGAGGCTTTCACCTTAGTAAGAGACATGACCCAGAGTATGCAAGCAGTACGTCATAATCTAGATGTACTCGCTGATGAACACGGCCTCAGAATAAACACAAGCTCCGCCCCCAGCTGTCACTGTCCCATGGAGAGAAAATTTGCATTGGTGCCCCACCCAATTGCATTTGCTCATTTCCGTGACGTCACGCACCCTCCACGTAATGCAGGTAGATCGTTTTTCCATGCAGATGTGTGTTTGTGTCGCTTAGTTTTTTGGTTGAAAAACTTGAACTTCCTCGCAAATTTTAGCAAAGATTCTGACATCCCTGCTTGGGGAAACGTGATACTATGTGTTGGGTTGACAAACTTTGATTATTAGTAATATGCGCAGTATTGGCAGGGAAAGAGAAGTTATGTTTACAACAGAAGCCACCTAGCACGATCCTTTTGCACAGACGAATACCAGGTGTGCCACAGTTCTGAGGGCGGAGCTTGTACTTGTTTTTTGGTTGCAACTGACTATAGTTGGCACCTGCCCAGCAATATTAAGAGATTTACCACCCAAGCATGACCACAGAAACGTCTACAGATTAAACAATACAGGCACTCACTTTCTGCTGTTCCTTTCCAGCAGACAAGAAGCGGACACTGAAAGGTACTTTTCAAAATGCACTTGCAGCGTGCATCTGCCCGCACTTAATTTAACAATACTAACAAGCACTTTTCAGATACTGTAACATTTTCAGCTCAAACATTTACTATTACCCTTTTTTTGATAAAAAATGCTTCCAACATTCTGCAGGCTCTCATGCTTTCACTCGTTACTGAAGGTTCTCTTGCTTTTCACTCGTTACCAATACAGTAGAACCTCGTTGATACGTTTCCGAAAAAACGCGGAAAATAAACGTACGATCCGGGGAAAACGTATGATCCGAATCAAAGCGATCCGTACCGGGTTAATTTAATTTTCGCGATTGCGATCGTAGGAGCCGGAAAATCGTATTAAGCGGGAACGTATCAACGAGGTTCTACTGTATTCGAATACCCGCAAAGCGTGGCTGACTTCCACGTGCTGTCCCTATTCTTTGACATTAAAGGCACGTTCACACTGAGCTCGAATCTGGAAAGCGGAGAGGCAGATCCGGAGCGGACGCAGATCATCCGTAAAAACGGAAAATCTGCGGCCGCTAGCCCTGAATTGCACCCAGACCGATTTTCTCCGCGGAAATATTGGCCGCTTTGGCTGCACCCAATTAGGGCCAGAGACGCGCGCACGCAGTATCGCATAATGTTGCAAGATGGCGACACGTTCATTGTCGATGGTGGATTGCTCTGCCCCCACGGAGGAGCGTGCAGAAGGCAACGTGGTCGGTCTGAACAGCTGCACGCCCTCACTGCCTCTTCGCTTTGAAAATCCGCTCGCCCGCTTGCATGCGCCGCGTTCGGTGTGAACGTGCCTTAAGCGCACGCTCCCTCGCTCAATTGTTGCTTTTCTGCGATCGTGTCCTTTGTGTTAAGTCTTCATACTCACTTGAGTGTCACCTTGGTTGGGCAAGTGTGTAATGCAGGGAAATGCACTTGCCGACTATTAACATTGGCATAATGGAATCCACTGAAACTTGTCAAGTGTCTGGCCTCCTCAGAGCACAATGTACATAATTTTTACCGATTAGGAACTACGTAGGCCCTAAGAGAAGCCATCAAAATATATAATGTCGCATCAATTGGTGTGGGAATGCCAGGTGGTGTTGCCACTCGCACTTCCTTTTTGCATGTTTCATCGCTTACCAAGCGTCTTGTGATGGCAAGCGTGGTGATTTTGGTACTGTGAAAGAGCACTCTAGTAATACAAAAACAATAGTTTTTTCTCTTTAGAGTCCCTTTTTGATGATTACTTGGAAAATTGTTGCAGGGCCCCTTTAAGAGGGTCATATTTTTAATGCACAACATAGGCATGCCTATATAATACGTTCATCTGACACTCACTCGGACCGAGCCGGCGTCTTTGTCGCACATGGAGGCCCAGTAGAACAGCCGGCGAACGCATGCATCGACTTCGGCCCTGCAGTCCACTTCGCTCTGCCGTTCATCTGCGCAAGACACCGGCCATTTCGGTTGCCCGCATTTTCAGGTTCTCCGCCAGATAGAACAGCACCTGGGCTCGATTATGCGCCGATCGGGGACGACCACCTGGGCAGCCGAACGCACCACTGAGAACAACGAACATGAGTTGAGTGGTGCAGGGGTTCAATGATCATTGCTTCCAGGAATAACACTTAACCCTTTGATGATTTTCGCCGTACATGTACGGCAGCACTAACAGTGCCCAAATGGTTTTCACCGTACATGTACGGCACGGCCTTTATCTTTAAAACGCGCGCTTTTTTCGATCATTTCTCTCTCTTGGCGTGCACTGCCACACTTCAGGAACACGTGGAATTTTTTTCATGCGCCCATGTTTCTTCGTTGTTAATTTTTTTTTTGCTTCGCAAAGCGGCGATCCGGCAACCACTTGCGCGCCCGAGCGCGTTCGCGGTTCGGTTGGTTTAAAGCGCGCCCTCTTTCCATCATTTTTTTTGCTTGACATGTGCTGCCATGCTTCGGAAAACTGTGAAATTTTTTTTCATGCGCCAATGTCTCTCCGTTGTTGCTTTTTTTTATGCTGCGCAACGTGGCGCGCCGATAGTCGCTTGCGCATCCGGCCGCGCCCGCGCTGTTGTAAACGCGCGCCTTTCCGATCACTTCTCTTGCTTGACATGTGCTGCCACGCTTCGGAACACGTGGAATTTTTTTTCATGTGCCGATGTCTCTCTGTAGCTTTTTTGCTTTCCAAGGCAGCGCGGCAGCTTTCGCTTGCAAACCCGAACGCGCGCATGCAGTGCGGCTGGTTTCGTTTCGTCCTTCGGTTGGTTATCGCTTCTCGCGCCCGCAAAGCTGATGGCTGTTTGGTTTCTAATCTCTCAAGGGATGAGCGCTTGTGACTCTCTCGTTCATTGCTCCTCGGGGCGTGATTACATCTGTTTCGGGAGGTGCTAAATTACACAAACGACGCCGCCGTGGTTGAGTTTCCTGTTTAGGGAACTCGGAAAAACTAACTTCGTCTTGTTGGCGATAAGACGACGGATTATTATAGCTTTTTCACTCGTTTTGTTTTACGTATTGGCGAACAACCCCCAGTTTTGTTCCGTGCGCTCACTCACGCAGTTCGCCTAGGAGGGAGTACGGAAGTGCGCGCCGATTGCTCTGGTGCTAGGGAGTCGAGCGGCCATTCTCCGATGCGGACTGTTCCCCCAAGTGCCGAATCTGATTCATTGGATATCATTTGGTCAGGCGAGGATTTATTTACGAGTTCAGGCTCGGACAATGATGGCGGAGCGACATCTTGAAAAGCGTGCGCGGTGAGACGATCCGGATCGGATCAAAGGTGACTTTTCTCCTAGTGTTTAGTGTTGGAGGAAAAACATTTTTTACCGGAAAAGTACTCTAGTGTGCTTATTTTTGTATGTCTGTGAGCTATGTTTATTATAATGCATAATTTTTTATTTATAAGAAATCGTAAAAGTGTTTTTGTTTAGGATTTTCCTTGATGTTACTATGAATAAAACATGTGTATATAACAACACAAAATGATTTTTTTGTCACTTTACGGTCACGAAAAAAAAATTTTGGACAATTTTTTTTCTTAAATAGAATGGTCTAGAGAATTTATTTCAGCATTAAAAAAAATCACACATTTTTGGCACGCATTTTGCGAAAAATTCGACCCTGAAAGGGTTAAAGGGACTGCCTGTACGAGCTGCTAGCAATCACTACCAATTATGTTTTCTTTTTAAATTACCACTACCTTCTGTAACACATTTGGGCATTGAAGTTATTGAAATAAATAAGTACATGAATTACACTTTTGCCTCCCAGAACGTGGCACGTGAAATGGTGCATTGAATATGGTGTTGTCTTCAGCAAAGTGTACCTCTGCAGTGCTACGCAGCACAATCAGGTTAAATGAGCACTACCAGTCCACCCAGGAAGCGAGGACAAATGTTCTGATCGCATTTCAAGCCAGCTGAATTAACGCAAGATGCATGACACAGCTCTATAGTTGATGTGGATAATTGCACACATTGCCACTGAAGGCGATAAACAAGCACCATCAAGGTGAAAAAAAACAGAAGATGTAGCGTAATGACAGAGCTCACGTCTTGAAGCCCGCAAGCGCTGCTTCCACCGCATTTCTGGACGTCCTTGCGGCCTGCCTCGGGAAAGTAGCCCACCGTCCGACCATCGTGACTGATTGCGCGGCTGGAGGCGTTGGAAGCTGGCCGAACCTGCTGACCACCGACGAACAGCTTGTGCGTTGTGAGCGTAGAAAAGTCGTCCCTGAAATACAGCAGCAGACACTTTTTGTGGCTTTACTATGGGTACTCCTTTGTTTATAGAAGGCACGATTCTCAGAAATGCGTTGCCAAAAAGTTACACTTTTGCCCGAAAGGAGGAGCAATGATTGCATAGCAGTGCACATCAAACAGCTACACAAAGGTTCCTCCTTTTATCAGTATAATACATTACAGTAAGCACCTCCAAGGAGGGGGGGAAGAAAAGCAGGATCTGCACAATGTGGGCACATTAAAGGCAAGCTCAAGGGATGGGCAAATAGTAAACTTGAGGTTCAAAGCGAACTTGAAGCGAATAGGGATTTCGTCAAATAATTTCAAATCGAATAGTTCGAATAGTATATAACATGTTATCAAGAAAAATGAGCATTTTTATCATGACATAACTAATTTGCTCAATATTATTTTTAAGAATGGGAACTAGGCATGTACAAGTGTGAATTTTTTTGCTTTGAATAGGAAGCGAATTCAAATAGTGGCAGAATTTGAAGAGTATTAGGGCTCATGTTATAAATGGCCAATTATGTTAAATTTTAAAATTTGCTATACTTAGAGCATATAAGCCTTCTTAACACCCTTTTTAAATTAAAAAAAAAAATTAATCGAGGCGGACATAATACGCACATTTTAATTTTAAAGTGTGGCTTTACGGCAGCACAGATTTTTCCTAGAAAAGTGGTTTCACGGCAGAGCAGCCCGAAGCTTCAGTGAAACTACCTTTTCAGGGATTTACAAGCGGTCAAAAATGCATCTATTCATTCATTTCGAATATACTTTGAAATTTCAAATAATACAAATTCGTGTCGACGAGTCGAATGCTGTCATATTCATTGAAATACAGTAGAACCTCATTGATACGTTCCAGCAATACGATTTCCCAGCTCCTACAATCGCAACCCGCCGAAAATTAAATTAACCCGATTCGGATCGTATGATTCGGATCATACGTTTTCCCGGATCGTACGTTTATTTTCCGCGTTTTTTTTCGGAAACGTATCAAAGAGATTCTACTGTATTCAAAACACATGAATACTCGCCCATCCCTAGCTTACTCGCATGCTCATATCTATTCAGCATGCCATTCTTGGTGTATGTAGGTGTAGCATGCACTGTAGGAGTAATGTGCCGCACTGCAAGTGCGTTGCCACATCTATCACAGCTGGGTGGGTCACCACTGGACAAAGTGTGACGTCTGTACAACATGTTTCTGACGTGGGTCGACAGTTATTGAGGTATGGCTTGCTCGGTGCAGTTTATTTTGCGTTTCACTGTCCCATAAGCACTGCCAGTATCACCTCCAAGCGCTTTCCTTAGAAGAGATTTTAGGTCCAATACAGGGACTGCCATGGACGTGCGGTCACCATATGCATGGACGGATATGACAAGCCAGTCAACCAGTACATTGTCCTTGATGTCAAGGTGCCCTGGCATGCTGCTGGGGACGCATAAGTGGCACGTAAAAGTGAATAGAGCCATACAGTTACTGGATTTTTCACCTTTTTTCTGAGTCTTCAAAGCTTTCACAGCGCTTAAAAAGAGTGTGTGTATCACTGCCTCTGAGAGTAGTTAATTCTTCTGAGTGCTTAACAGCCACCAATATAGTTTAGGCCTTTGCTGTGAAGATACTTTGCTGTGAAGGTCTTTGCTGCCTTAGAATGCTGGCATATGAAGAGGACTGGCCGACTGCTTCAGAAGATACACTAGCATGAAACTTGTCAATGTGTATGTAAAGGTCAGCTGTAGATCAATCTTCTCCGAGCTTTAAAAGATCTCGTAATATTACGCACAGATGAATTCTTATTTACAACTCTCGAAAACTGGGTGCGAGTTAAATTCGATCAAGTACGGTATCAGCAGATGCTGCACTTCGCTCTTTATGCTGCTCTCTTCTAGTCTGTGCCCAGTGATCAAGCTACCTTGTCCAAAATGGTGTCAGGATATGATGACAGCCATTAACTTTTT
>JALIZH010028609.1:0-51327 GCA_030522465.1 Rhipicephalus appendiculatus | reverse complement strand
CATGTTTGGAGTAACCTTTCCTCGTAACTGCGCATGCGTGGTAGTTTACCTGTTTTTTTCAGCCGCGATGGCAATAAACAGTTGGTAGTTTGGCGCTCCTCTGTCTCTTTCTTTCCTCCGCCCCATTTTCATGTTTCCATCTTTGCGCCACGTACAAAATGTTCAGCAAACTTAGTCACCAACTCGCCCAAAAACAAGTTCTTCTTCCTGTATTGTCCATGAAGCGCTGTGACGTATAAGAATGAGTACAGGCGTAGGTTATTACTGGGGATCGCACACCTCGGCGCTTCTCCCGCCAAATTACGATCCTTTTGAATGAGTGCATATCGAGTATCACTATTTATGCAATGCCTAGAATGTTCTGTTTATCATAATGTTTACTATGTGCCTGTTGATATCATCTATCCGCGTGATTCAGCATGTGCTGTGTCCAGGTGTATGTTAACTACATCAGCTACCACAAGGGCCAATTTGTGATCTTTGGGGTTATTCATCGGGAAGGAGATGTGCCAGTAGGCGTCAACATGGGTGCATCCACAACAAATGGTGATATATCTGCCACGCACCAACAGACATTGTGCAAACCCTCATCAATCAATGTCCAATAAACAATCAACTATACTCCTGTGAAGACACGGTTCAGTTCCGTGCTATAGTAATTTCTACGATGGGGGGGATCAATCATGTTTTTTAAACACAGCGCTTGAGAATTAGAGCCCAACTGCAACAAAATATTGTCAAAATAAAATCCTACACATACCTAACATTCTTCTAAGATAACTTCGCCAAAATAATTTTACTCATTGCACAAAGCGCTCGGAGCCATGCAGCTAGTACAGATAAACACAATCATTTCGGCATTCTTGATTATAGTAATAATCGTTAGAGTTTCACGTCCAAAAACCATGACACGAATTTGAGGAGCGCCGTAATAGAGGATGGATGGATCGATGAAAAAAACTTTACTATGGACCCTCAGAACGGGCTCTAGCATGTTGCGGGCCACTTCTACGTTGTAACGGAAACATCCATTCTCTCTGCTGCGTCCCGCGCCCGTTCGACTGCCCATAGGTGTTGTTCGAGTGCGGAGCCGCTAATAGCCGCCTCCCAGTTGGACGGCGTGATGACTTTGCTGCCGCATGCTCATTACGTGCGGATATAGCCAACCGTAGTGGAGGGCTCAGGAAATCTTGTCCATCTGGTGTTGTTTAACGTGACCTAAATCTAAGTACCCGGACCTCTAGCCTTTCGCCTTCGTAAAAAAATGACCGCAGCAGGCGGGATTCAATCCCACGATTTTGATCATTCTTGATCAAGCACGTCATTTCAAACATATTGTTTTACACAGTACTACCCTTCCTTATATTTCGCTTACCGGTAGTCAGCGATGTTTCCATAAAGATGTATGCAGTTGAACTTACCGTGAAAGCTGTGCGAAGTGCGGAGCAGCGATTCGCTGGCCATTGAGGCACGCTTTCGTTCGCGGGCAAGCACGCGCTGGCGTCAAAAACGTGCAGCCTGCTCGGTGTCCCGGCCGCGAAAGGAAGCCTCCATTTGTGATGCAGTGGCGCCCTCTGCCCTCATCCTCACATTCACATCAATCTCGTCAGACTAATTTCCCTTTCCACCCTCTTGCTATACTATACTTTCGATGGCTATGCCATGCTTCATTCTCGCACTCCTTCTTTCCCCTTCCTCACCCTCACATCTTTCACCTTCACCATCACCTCCCTTTTCCATCATTTTCCTGCACTATACTATACACGGGTAAGCTGTGCTTTACCCTCCCCCCTCTTCCTTTCGATCCTAGTGACGCTCACTTTCCTTTCCCATTCCCTTGCTCTACTGCACTACACACGGCTATGATATGCTCTACGCTCCTCTCCTCCTTCACACATCACTCCTCCTCACCCTGATTTCTTTTCCCAGCTTCTCGCAACACTGTACTACACAAAGATGCTACACTCTACCCACCCTTCCTTTCCTTCCTCCTCACCGACACACATCGCCTCCTCACTCTGTCTTTCCTTTCCACTCTCTTGCTATGCTATACTATACACGGCTATGCTATGTTTTACCCTCCCCCTCCACATTCCCTACCTATAGCATTACTATGGTTTAGATGGCTAGGCTATACATAGTTTTGCCTGAGTGACGCCAAGCAACGACATGGGATGACACGATGACAGCGTACGGCAGTATACGACGACAGCATACAATAGCATACGACAGCCCGGGCTGGTATACTGTCCCGAACTTAAAAATCCGCGTAGAGTATCCTCCCTGATCAGTTTGCGAGCATCGCAATGTTAAACGTTCACTTCTTCTTGCCACTACCCTATAGAACACTTGAAAAGAGTACATTTAAAAAAAAACCACACAAACATACTTAGGAGTATAATTCAATAATATATGCCTCTTCGTACGAAAATAGAATTTTAGCTGAAACAGGCCATCCACGCTGCGTCCCTCTGTTTGATGGGTCACTAGCGTGATGGAAGTGGGGAACATTTTTCGTAAACATCTGCTCGTGGCTGAAGGCAACCTTGAAAAAATAAGAAAATAAAACAAAAGCACCGCATTCACAAGCCAAGCAAGTCAAACAAAAAGGTGACGTTCACGGCTTAAGCCAGCTGGCATTAGGAAAATTTATGGACAATGTCACTTAGCTAAAGTGAAAGGCACGCGCTGCGGATTTTCGAAATAGCGGAACGGTATTTCGATGCCCCATAGCCGACACACCTGTGGCCACATGCACTTTTGCCATTTTGACAACGTAGGGTAGAACTCCTGGAAAAAAAGCTGGCCACAGTATTTTCCATCACTTGGAGATGTGGTTACTCGTTATCTTTCCCAGCTTTTTCTGTCACGTCCACGCTTCTGACGTCTACCGACAATCAAAAATGACTACAGTAAGTTACGCATTTTTATTCACATGTGACATCCTTTCCGAAGCTGTTGATTTATAAACACATCAAAGTCTTATATTCAAGAACAAATTGACAAGTGGCCGACACTACTTTGGAAAACTTTGCGAGTTCTCATCACGCCGCCATTTCTTGGACCCCACGTCCAAGCGGGCAGGTATCGCAAAATAATTTTTTTGAAGGTGCGCAATACTGAAATACAGTTGCGCCTCGTGGAGGGCAGTGACGAAGCTGTCGCTTATTGCAAAACTAACCAGCTTTCAAGTCGCACATTTGTTTGGACTCATTACGTCAAAATTGTCGATGTTGTCAAAAAACCAAAAATTTTTGAAGACGCGAACGATGATTTTAGACGCATGTCAACAAAGTTACGCGTTAAAAAAGCAATCTTTATATTCACTGAAGCTTGAGCAGCGTAGCACTTATTTGCTGAAGTGAGGGCAATTATTTTGCTGCCCGGTGTTGTTTAACCGGTAAATTTCGTGGAGAAAAGAGCGTGCGAAGCCTTATGCCATTGTCATTGTTAGAGCCCTTCCCCAACAACACCAAGTGCAGTTTTAACTCTATGAGACGCTTTGCGCACAATTGTGTGTAGCACTTGTATTTGCCAATTCCATCCTCTAGTGGCTATGAAAGAGCACGATACAGGGAGTGTTAGATAAATTGAACCTCCTGCTCAAAAAATTTGGCTTCATTTAACTTTATTTTGAAATATAAGGCATATGATCACTCTTCTGGAGGCTCTACTACGTTCGACGAGTGTCTCAGCGTGCCGCTTTCCGTGAGCCACGTTCAAAGAATAAGGTTTGGTTGCTTAAAATTGACACACCAGAAATCAAATCTGCACCATATTCCTTATAAGGGTACTTGATTGGGACAGTTGGTATATATTCATTGTTACGTTATTGCGTACCGCTTAGAAGACGAAGAGCGGACCACACGAACAAGGATGACTGCGCCAGTTGGCATCTTTGGGACTAACGCAGAAGTAAATAATGTATCTGAATTCGTAATGCAGGTATATGTGATAGATGCGTGTTTCCTCGGCATGAGTGGCTATCGGTATTGTAATGTTTATATATATATATATATATATTTCGTAAATCATTTTTTTGTAAATGTTTTGGGTTTGTTTGTATGTAACAATAAAGCGCGATTGTAGAAAAGCATCGTGTGGCCGTGCAATAAATTGATTTGAAAGTTTGCGCTTGTGTTCGTGTGGTTCAGTCTTCGTCTTCTAAGCGGTGCGCAATAGCCTAACAATGAACCATACTCCTAGCCCGAAGTTTGTTTTTATTTATGCAGAAACAGAACGTGAAAAATTTCAGGAGAAACAGATATTTAATCACCGTTTAATGAAGATTGGTTTATATGAAACCGTCATTATATGACAACGTTGCTTAGTGAAATGTCCGCCGAGTTCAGAGGCATTGTTCAACACCACTCGAGGCGCAGCCATCTTGAAGGCTGCGCCACAATGAAATCAACTGAGAACGTCCAGACTAAATCAGTAGGCGTCTCTCACACTGCGGCACGCTATGCCGTGCAAGAAGTCTGGTCCACGACTGCATAACTTAACGCACCACCAAATGCGCATCACGCTTTCGTCTTCAGGTGTTTCAGAATGTAAAATGCACCCAACTTACTTGCTTGACACTCTTGATTGTAGTGGTGAAGCCCTCTAGGAGCACCACAGTGATGTACTGCATCGTGACCATAAGCGAGCGCCACGGTTAGTACTACAGGGACGTCTCACAAACGTACCTTCTCCCACTACTCAGTCACGCACATTATTCAAATAGGCGAAAAAATTAAAATGAAAAAATCCGCAGCTTGCACTAAGTAGTGCAAGGCTAGGTGGCAGCAGAACTGGTGGCCACGTTTCAGCTTCTCTTGTTTGGGAAGAACGCTTGGGAAGACATTCAGCGCGTGCCGGTTCATGACGATCATAATTATCTATCTACGACACAGGGCAAACCTGCACCGTAACAGCTCTGCTGCAAAAGCAGGCCATGATTCATGCAATGATAAAACAGCCAGTGCGTAGCGGTTTTGTACCAATCGATAACTTGCTCCACAAACAAACATTAATTAATTAATATCCGGGCTATAACGTCCCATAACCACGATATGATTATTAGGGACGCCGTAGTGGAGGGTTCCGGAAATTTCCACCATCTGGTGTTCTTTAACGTGCACTGACATCGCACAGTACACGGACCTCTAGCACTTCGCCTCCAGCGAAATGCGACCGCCGCGGCCACGATCGAACCCGCGACCTTCGGGTCAGCAGCCGAGCACCTTAACCACTGTTCCACCGTGGCGGACTACACAATGAAAAGAAAGCAGGCCATACAAGTGGTAACGTACATGCATAAAAAAATGTGCCTACTCTAAGTTGGGGATATTGAGACACTAAAATTAAACCAGAACAGTTTACACAACAGAGAAAGAATGAAAACACAGGAGTCGTAAATGCGACGTGAGAAGAAACGCGCGCTGGTATTTGTGAAAAATGTGCTGATGTATGTTTTCCACAACCATTCTGCATTTAAGAAGTCCGTATTTCTGTTTTTTTTTTTTTGTGCGGTAGGCTCTTGTCTAAGTGCCACATTTAGCATGTACGGCATATATCCCTTTCAGGCACGAATTATAATGCACTGTTTTCTAATGCGTCAAATTCACATACCACAATTCCAAGGCACTCAGTGTCACTCTTCAAGAAAAAAAATGAAGTAATGTGCTGTTTTATATGAGTTTCTGTAGTTAATTGTAATTAGCATGAATCCAAACATTTCAATATTCTGCTTTCAGTCGTGTTCCATCTTAGAAAGACTGAAATCGTAGGGTCTAAATGTGTGTGCAATTAGTTTTTGGCTTCATTTACTTCGAGAAAAAAAAAGTAAGACTTCTAACTTTGGTTGTGGAACGTGGCACGTCGAACGAGTCGAACATCGTAGTGCCTTCATGAAAGTGATTGGCTACAGCCATACGCAGCATACTGAAGTTAAGTAAAGACATAATGACTGGACAAAGGGTTCAATACGGCTAATGAGCAATGTATCTTGCTCTCCTTTGGCCACAAGCTCGCACAACTAGCATAAAAAAGTTGTGTACACAAACGTAGCCACCACCGTTGAAGGGGATATAAGGCACTATCGGCTGTCATTTAACCCTACATCTACGACCGTTCTATTTTTTTCACACAGTGCGAGCTAGTAATGGATTTTGGCTACTCCTGCCAGACGATCCAGGTTGCAACCGAAGACGGATACGTCATCGAGGTCGACAGGGTCCGGGCAGTCGGCAAAGGAAACGTATCCGTTCCGTTGAAAAACAGCGGACGTCGGAATTCCGTCATACTGATACCGGGCATTATGGATGACTCGGGAGTGTGGTTCGTCAACTACCCGTCGCAGAGTGCAGGTGACTGAATGCGGGAGGGAAGTATGGGGGGTGTACGAATCTTCACACCTCCTTATTACACCTTGCTCATCACGATGTTCGTACACTGTCCCCAATCTAGGGCCGTCGGTGTCATGCGTCACTCGTCGCCATCTAGTCGCCATGTCATCGCCGTCCCAGTGCCATTTATGTAATGCCTATGCCTAACTGTTTAAGGCGAGAGCCTTAAATGCCTCATCATTTTGCGGAACGATCATCAGCATCAACAGAAGCGATGCAAAAATAACCTCGTCATGGGATGACGTCATAGTTTGACGCCATCATGACATCACTTGATGATGGCATCACATAAAATCGTCACTTGGTCAAACGTGGGCCGATCCAGGAGTCTCTGCAAAACAGCGCGGGGTGCGGAAAGCTTCCAATGCCTCCGATCTCGAAGGCACTACAAAACCAGCTGGGGTGCAGAACGCTTTCGAGTGGCGGGGAGGGGGAAGTCAACAAAATCTACTGAGAAGAAGAAGCTGGCTTTTGACTTCGAGTCGTCTTAGGCAATAGCATAAGTGACGGATGACTTTTATGTTCGGGCGAGAGGTACTTAACATGTTATGCCACTCCCCGTCAGCCAGAAGTGATTAAGAACATTTTTCTTGGTTATATAAAGTGACTGGATGGTGTCTGGGAGATCGCGTCACGACCTCGGCATTTTATCGCGTGTGAAAGATCAAAACAGCGTAAGGGCTCCCCTGTATCTAGGCTCCAAGAGGCGATGTTGCAATTATCGAAGTTCTTCTTTACAAGCATCGGCGACCAAGCGTCTGTGTTGGACTATTAATAAATACAGCCCAGAAACCTTCTAACGCTCCTTCCGGCAAGGGCGATGCGCGATATTCCCATCTCAACTAGACAGACCCCGTGTGGTATGAGCGTCTTGTTCGCATGCACATTATTTAAGGGACCAGCTCCACGCGCGTAAGCACTCTAATGGCGAATTCCACTGGTCGAGCGGGAGCAAGTTTTTTGCTCCACGGCAAAGAATCTGCATTCCACTAGTAGATTTGGAGCAAGTTCGCGTTTTCCTCTGGCAGATTCCGAGCAACCCACTCCGCGACGGAGCGTTTCGCGTTGCTCCGTCTTGCAGAGGTGGATTTCGCCGGAGCTCCGGCAACGCGGTGCCGTCCTTTCCGGCACAGTCGGGCAACTCGGCTGTCTTCGGCGTTTTTTTTTTTTTTGAGGTAGTGTCAGGTCACCCTGTGCACTTGTTTACATTGTGTCGTTTGATTTTGCTGAAGAAGCGGTTTGCTGCTTGCTCTTAGCGAGAGCGATAAGACAAGTTAGCAGCAGCGATGTCGACGATCCGTACGTGCTCTGCGAAATGATGTTTAAAGAAATGTTCCCTGACCCGCTGTGCGCACGCCCGAAGGAAATCGGCTACGTCGAAGAAGTTCAGGAGCCGCTTTACGTAACGTGCGCCTAGGTAACTTTCGGGGTGACCTCACGCGCAGCATTCACGTGTTCCACTGGCCCATTTGGCTTGGTGCAATCCGAGTGCTCGCTCCAGGATTTCGGCGGCCACTCCGGATCTCCCAGTGGGACTCGCCATAAGTTTAAGCGAGCCGCTCGGCACACTCTTTCGTGTGCGCTGTTCAGCTTTAACCACTTTTTTGTCGGGCGAAAGTCTCAAGTGGCTATCTTGTTGCTAGCGTCCGCGAAGCATTCGCGAATCAGTTAGGGCTTGCAAAGGTCTCGTAAGAATTCGCAAAGTCCCGCCAAAACGCTGCGTGGCCTTGTCTCAGCGATATCCTGCTAAGTTCCGATGTGCATAGTCCCGATGTTCCTACAAAAACCCACGTTATCTTGTCTCAGCATATCGCCTTCAGACGGAAATTGTGATGCACTGTCTACGGAACGGTCAAATTTGCGTACCATAATTCAAAGGCACTCAATATTAGGTGCGAAGCAGCTATTTGACTCACGTGTGTAACGCCGTACGTTACGTGCGTCCGTAGGAATGCGCCGCAACGCATTCCCCTCGCCGTAGGTGTTGGAGCGTTGCCAAGTAGGTCACGCCACTGCTGCGCGTGACGTCACGCTCCCCTCGCACGCTTCCCTCGCTCCGCCCGCTCGCAACACCTCTGAACGTGTCACTTCTCTCTCGCTTCACCCTCTCCACCGTCCGAAACGCTCGACCGCATGTCGAGTGGAAACACTCTTTCGGCTCGTTTATCTGCGATGACGCCCGTTTCAACCGGGTCAACGCCGTGCGTACCGCTGCTGCTTCGTATCCCATCAGGGTTCCCTTCGGGGAGATGGTCCAAGTTTTTACATTGCAAGAATTAGAATGATGGAAGTGTGTTTTGTATGAGATTAACCAATGAATTGTAATTAGCATGCAATTAAATACTTCATAATTTTACAGTCAGCCTTGTTCCATTTTGACATAATAACAACGAAAACATAGGCTATAATTGTGTGCGCAATTAGTTTTTTGTTGAATTAATTTTGAGGAAAGAACAGTAATACTTTTGACGTTGGTTCAATGGAACGCGGCATGTCAAACAACCCGGTCGAACATCGCAGTGCATTCACCAAAGTGATCGGCTACAGTCATACGCAGCATACTGAGGTTAAGTCAAGACATAATGACTGGGCAGAGGGTTCAATACGTCTAATGATCAATGTATCTTGCTCTCCTTTGGTCACAAGTTCGCATAACTAGAATAAATAAGTTGCGTACACAATCGTAGCCGCCACCACTGAAGGGGATATGACGCCATCATATGACGTAACCGCGACGTCGCAGATCTTGAAAATGTGAGGGGTCACTATGACGTAATCATGAGAGGTCGCATGAGGGTGTCATCACCCGACATCGTCGCTTGGTCAGAGATCAGTGAATTAAGAAGGCCACGCAAACAACGTAAGGTGCAGAAAGCTTTTGCTGGGGAAGGGTGGGGGGTTGGAAGATCAAGAGAGTTTTGTGAGAAGAAAAAAGAGGGCGCCTGCTCACACCATTATAAGTCTTCTTAGGCGAGTGTGTAAGGAACCATGTGAACCTTACCAGACTCTAGGTTTAACGAACTCTTTGCATGGGCTTCAAGGCTCCGACCTCACCATCATCTACAGAATGAGCTTGGTGGGAGCGGTGCAGTGGGCCATGTTAGCGTTCGAGCCGTGCTTCACCTACTACTAATTACACTAGTTTCCCGTGACAACCAGTAATTTCTACCTAGCGTTAAGCATTCGCCACTTCGAAATATATTTTTCAATAATAGTGTCATATGTCCTCGTCTGCAACTAGCCGATTCGTTCTTGTTTTTCTGAAAAAAAGGTTACAAAATTATCTATGGCAACGCGAAGCCTACAAAATGTTAAGTACTTTTAAGTTTTAACGTAGATTTTGTGAGCTCATTTTCTTTGTTCTCTTGAGGAAGTACGCCGTCTAGACTATGCTGCACGGTGCATAAATGAATCACATTGATGTATTTTAAAACTTATTTAGGCTTTCTTATGACGCCCAGTCGTTTTACCATTAAGTTTCATAAAACTGGTCGTAGAAACGCTTAGAAGCTCCGAAAAACTATAAACGTACAAACAGAGCGTAGAAAAGCACAAACTGGCCAAGGTTCCCTCTGATTATACCAAATAGCATCCAGATGTATCGGGACTGGCTGTTCTTAATGAAAAGTAGTCCATATAGTTGAATTATTATTCTCTCCGGACGAAATAGTCCACTTGTGGACTAATATGCTGAGATTTTAATACTACTTTTGTAAAAACTGCAGGCTACCTCCTGGCCGACCGTGGATATGATGTATGGGCCGTGAACACAAGAGAGGTAGCGTTCCGATCTTACAGCAAAATTATCAGCCAGACTGACAAAAAATACTGGCAGTGGAGGTAAGAGCGTGAATCTACAGTATACCGGGGAAAAGTATGCCTGCAGATTAAGCCCTTCGGTTTTCAGTTTCGAATACTTTTTTTTTCTAATTGCTGTATGAAAAGCAATGCGAAACTGAAGATGCCTCACTTCTTCTCAGTGATCAGTATGTGATATATCATACGAATTACCTTACCTGCTCGTAAGTTTGGCCCTTACTGGCGGCAAAGTTGCTTTATGGTTCGCTCTAATCCTGTCCGACTTGTGTAATAAATATTACAAGAAATTTAAATACTACAATGTGTCAAATAGTTTCCTTTACTTGATTGTCTGTCTGTTTCATTACAAAGTATCTAAAAAAAGCCGGCAGATCCCACGCACTGTGGGAATCGACGTAATGCGAAGCAGCCAGGAAGGAGCAAAATCCTGTTTTATATAATTTGCATGTCATGTTTTACATGTTAGGACGTGTCATTTATGTTCGTCATACAGTCACGTCGCGCAATACCAATTTTGGTGTATATCAAGCCAGCGAACTGGACGCAAGCGCACCATGAGAGTGGCATGTAAATGGCGTTGTAGATTACACGCATGCCAAGATTTTCATGTTACCACCTGCCACTTATGCTCGTTGTACAGTCATGTCACTCAATACCAAATTTGGTGTATATCAAGCTAACGAAACGGCCGCGAGCGCGCCATGAGCGTTGAATGCAAGTCATGTCGCTCATGACATGTCATGATTTCCATATTACCACTAGAGCTGTGCACGGGCCTAATTTTCAAGCCCGAGCCCGGCTCGGGCCCATTGACTGCGTCGCAGGCCCGCCCGAGCCCGACGCCAAAGGGCTTCGAGCCCGTCCGGCCCGGCCCGACGTACAAAAAGACACAAATCCGGGCCCGGTCCGGCCCGACACTATGAAAGTTTGCTGCGGAGACAAGATATCACTTTTTGATCATGTTGCATTTTATTCAACATATTAAAGTTAAACATATGCAAACGACATTTGTTAATGTGTATACACAGATTACAAGTTCTGTAAAAATAACAAGCTGCGCAGTGATTCGGACTTCAGTGAAGTGCGGTGCATAACAGATCCTGTCGAACTGGAGTTCCCTTCGCTGCTCGCACTGGTAGCCGGAATCGCAAATATCTTTTTCGCAAGCATAAAAAAGCTTAGAATAATTAGACTCCTTGTTCTTCCAGCAGTTTATTATCTATGATGCAGGACAGGAGGATGATTGTATGGATAAATAACCACAAAGGTGATGTGTGTGCTCATCGCTAAGTGCTAGAAAACAATTCCGGCATAACGTCTATATTTTTTTTTGTTTGATGCGGGCTTTGCACCTGGCCCGGCCCACCCGATGCCCGAGATGAGTAGCCCGAGCCCGGCCCGGGCCCGAGTTGGCAAGACGTCCGCATACCCGAGCCCGGCCCGCGGGCCGGGCCGGGCTCGTGTTTTCGGGCTACCCGGAGCCCGTGCACAGCTCTAATTACCACTTCCTCATATATGTTCGTCGTACAGTCATGTCACTAAATACCAAATTTGGTATATCTGAAGCTAACGAAACGGCCGGGAGCACGCCATGAGCGTGGCATGCAAGTCATGTCGCACATGACAAGTCATGATTTTCATATTACCACTTGTCATTTATGTTCGTCATACAGTCACGTCACTCAATACCAAGTTTGGTGTATATCAAGCTAACGAAACGGCCGGGAGCACGCCATGAGCGTTGCATGCAAGTCATGTCGCACATGACAAGCCATGATTTTCATATTACCACTTGTCATTTATGTTCGTCATGCGGTCACGTCACTCAATACCAAGTTTGGTGTATATCAAGCTTACGAAACGGCCGCGAGCGCGCCATGAGCGTGGCATGCAAGTCATGTCGCACATGACAAGTCATGATTTTCATATTACCACTTGTGATTTATGTTCGTCATACAGTCACGTCACTCAATACCAAGTTTGGTGTATATGAAGCTAACGAAACGGCCGGGAGCACGCCACGAGCGTTGCATGCAAGTCATGTCGCACATGACAAGTCATGATTTTCATATTACCACTTGTCATTTATGTTCGTCATGGAGTCACGTCACTCAATCCCAAATTTGGTGTATATCAAGCTAACGAAACGGCCGCGAGCACACAATGAGCGTGGCATGTAAATCATACTTTTCATGGACAAGTTAGTCATGATTTTCATGATATGACCAGCCATTTACGTTCGTCATAGAGTCATGTTATGTCATACCAAATTTGGTCTACATCCCATTAACGATACGGCCGGGAGAGCGCTAAGTCGTGGGCGGCTAGATAGATAGATAGCTAGATAGATACGCTCAAACTCGCCGAAGTTCGCTAAGAAATGCTTCGCATTTAAAACGTTCCCTTGATTCATTTACCTTCTCTCGTACATTAAATGAACTCCAGCGCTTTCTTGTATAACCAAATGCATTAGCAAATGTAAATGAGTATTTCGCATTGGAATGTTAGAGAAAGTGTATATTATAAAGTCAAGCTGATTCTGATAGTGCACCGATTCTTTGCGTTGTAGATTCTTAACTGTGCTGCCATTCTGATTGTCCGTGCTGATGAAGCACTCTCTCTGTACAACCATCTCTCGACGTTTTATGAAATGGAGCTCCCCTTACAGCTTTGACGAGATCGGCCGCTACGATGTAGCCGCTGTCATCGATCTCGTTCTAAGCTCCACCAATTCCACAAGAGTATCCTTACTGGGGTTCTCACAGGGTGTGGCTTCAAGCCTCGTGCTTCTTTCTACAAGACCACAGTACAACAACAAGGTGCGTCGATCAATATAGCCGTTTCTTTACAATGGTATGAGGGTTGCAGTGGAAGAGTAATAGGAAGAGCAATAAGTACTAACCAGGACAAGGAGCTTGCAGCAAATGTGGCAGTACATCTCAAGAATACATGGAACGCATGGATACACAATCACTCAAAAATATTACCATATGCCAATTAACCTTCGCATTGTATTGGTAGGTTCAGCTAGCACAAATTAGTATTTTGAAGACACTCTGTAGCAGGATTCTCAAAACACGCGGCCCGCAGCGCAACATGGAATATAGTTTTGTGACTGCTAAAAAGTACTCGCACTATTTTCTCACCAGTTGAAACAATTATTATCGCTTTGTTCGGGCAAGGTACGGAGACGGCAGTTATCTGAAGTAGTTTGTCGTGCGGCACACCGTGCGGTGGCTGTGATTTGAAGGCATCACCGTGGAACAAAAACACTATATTTCAGAATCAGCGCCAGATTTTAGTCATTGTGAAAATCAGTGAAAGCTCGTTAGTCCGAACACTAAGGGGAATATACATTTATGCGAATTAAGCAGTGTTCGGAATAGCGGGTGGGCGCAAGAATTAACGGACATCGCGCCACACTGGGCGGGCAGAACCCAGAGGAGCCACCTCTGGGCTCGTTATCGCGATTTAGGTGATCCTACACTTTGAGGCAGGTGATTTCGAAAATTAAATTCATGGGGCTCTAATGGCGAACACAATTAATTGATCAGTCAGTGATACGCCAGGAACAAGGACCGCCATGCACTCATGTGGGCAGTGAGCCTTCATGTCGAAATATATGACGCTATTTATTGTCCAAAACACGTTTATTTACATGTCAGAGTTAACGCAATCAAAATTTAATGTATTAAGTAATTTGTATTTGCTTGCGCTTATTCTGTCGCAACTCCATGAGCATCGTTTGCAGCTCGCCGAAGAGGTCCAGCGCAACGTATGAATTCTCATCTGCAGAGAAATGCTGCTGTTTTTTTTTTTTTGCATCTGTAGTAAATTTGTTTTGGTTTTGCAAGACATTGTGGTCACTTTGGGCAGACATCTGCGAGGAGCAGTTAAAACCATGCGGGGTCTGCCAGTTCGAATTAGCCGTTGTGATTACCGACGCATTCGTTTTGTCGGGAGTTTTCCTTCATAGAAATACACTCGGCTGTGCCGGGACGAGGGCGTCAGTTTGAGTTAACTGTAAGGTCTAATTAACTAAGTTCGAATTAACGAGGTTTTACGGTATCGGTATGCTTTTTCAAACCGGACTTCAAATCCCCTTGAGAAACGACCCCTATGTGGGATATGGGAAAGGCATTCTTTCAAATTGCAACGTTAGGCGACATTTTGTTGGAACTTTCGCAACCGCCTCTCCCTTTCTTGCCATCTTCCCTGTCGCGGCCCTTGTGGGACTGAATTGCGCGACTGCGGCCCGCTAGCTGAGATGAGTTTGAGACCCCTGCTCTATGGGTTCCCACACCATAGTGAAAGGAATGAAGGAAATGGATATTTTACATCAAGTGAAATGATCTAATGATCTGTAACACATCCTAATGCGCAGCCAACAAAACGTCACAGGTTCATCGCATCCGCCAAACCATCAACCCGGTGCCAACAATTTCGGAATGTTATCGAAGTAAGGTTAGCAGCTGTAACAGCAGTATGAATTGTAGTAAACATGAGTTTAGTAACGTTTGCTGTCGGGCTAGTTGGTGCATAGCTGAACTTGAACTGATGGCGCAAATGTTAGACAGGGACAGGTGTTAGACAAACAGACAGGGCAAATGTTAGACAGGTTTCTTGCGTGTCTTTTAGGGGCGAAGCTCCTTAGGGCGTAGGCTCGTCCTGCGTCGTCCTGCGTCGTCGTCGTAGCCACCCCTGTGCGATGACGATGACGCTACCATCACGGCACAGCACTGTGCCGCATAGTGGGTACATGGAATGTACCCACTATGCGTCATAACGATGACGCTGATGACGATGACGATCGCGATGCCACACAACACATGGCATCGCGATATGGTCTCACATGCATATCGTTTGACCACATGCAACCAACCACCATCCGAGGAACCTGCATCGATCTCGTCTTTGCAAACTTTCTACTACGACCCATCCAGGAACCGCTCTCCCTCTATTTCACCGATCATAAAGCCGTGATAATGAAGGGGGGAACGGAAGCCACAGCTTATGTAAACGGTAACCACGACCAACGCACAAACGAAAACAAAACGGAAAATCACGGCTCACGAATAAAATATAAATTTCTTGTATATATACACAAAGTGTTTGTCACGTCTTTGACGATGTACTGGGCGAATTTCACGGAAGATTCACGGTTTACCGATGAACCACCGGAGCTTCGCCCACTCATCATCATTCACTCCATGGATATGCTGTGATTTTTTCGTCCCTGTCTAACATTTGCGCCATCAGTTCAAGTCCAGTAAACATGACCTTGTTCAGTAACCACGTGTGCTGAGGCGGGCTCACATTCATATAAACAGAGACTCGATGACCACGACCAGCCGCGTCTACAATAATGGAGTTGATGACACGCGACTACCACGGACAGAGCATTTCTGTTTGCAAAACCTGACGTAGCTAGCACATCACATAAGACAAGCAGCGTCCCACTACACTGGTGATCCAAGATGGTGGCTACAGGATGTTGTCAGTGTGCCATATTCAGTGTGCCATACTCGCGCTCAAGCCTCAATGTCATCCAGATGCAATCAGAACGCAGATGACATGTTTACGAGTACTTACAGTATAACCAACGTACCTGACCACACAGACACAATTTCCGACATTGCTGCTCCTCGAACAAGCGAGTGCAAACATCAGAGCTGGCCCTCGCCTGCACGCGGGTGACGACAACACATCATACACGAAGGGTGCAGTCTTCCCCGCAACTGCCTCCTATACTCGTCATTCCGCACATCGTTTGCAAGACAGAGCGCGCAAGACCATGCTAACTCAGGCCTCAGTTTTTTTTTTTGTGCCATATCGAGGTCGGTTTTACGAAGAATGTTCTGCGACCCTGATCAAGACGAACTAACCCAGAGACGCGTGCATCTCCAAGATATCTTTGTATAGATGACTGTTTCCGCAGAGGAGGATGTATGCGCTCTTGGCGGCGTTGGGCTTATATATATATATATATATATATATATATATATATATATATATATATATATATATATATATATATATATATATATATATATATATATATATAAGGAACAAAGGAGATACGACGCACGTTGGTTTTGCACGGTATATTTTGTGACGTTTCGGCTGGTGGACCAGCCTTTGTCAAAGGCTGGTCCACCTGCCGAAACGTCACAAAATATACCGTGCAAAACCAACGTGCGTCGTACTCTCCTTTGTTCCTTATTCTACCAGGGACAGCGTTATTTCCTTGCTGCAACTATATATATATATGTATGTAGTGGTCCAAGAGAATTGGTTGGAGAAGGCGGAAAAGAGGAGCCTTGAAGAGGAGGTAGAAGAAGACAGGAAGAATGTAAATAAAATGCCTGAAAGCAAACTGCTTTCGTTGGAACTTTATATTTGGCGCAGCCTTTGACAGCATCCGGAAGATGTGGGTGACCTTCTACCTCACACAGCGGGACGGCCAGCCACTGATTGCAGGATACGAGCTAGACGGCGAGAACTTCGTTGCGGCGCCAGAAGGGATGACGACACCTGGTCGAATCGAAGCCATCGCCACCAGTGCCAAAGAGCCAATCAGCGACGTCATCGCCAGAGGTACTGTGAAGGTTAATGTACCTTTTTAGATGCGAAGCATCTCTTTGACTAGGCTGTGTAACGCTGTCCCTCCCTCCGTGCGTGCGTACGAATGCGCCGCAACGCGCTCCCCTCGCCGCAGGTGTTGGAGCGGTGCCAAGTAGGTCACGCCGCAGCAGCGCGCACTGCGAGGGTAGCGGGACGTCACTCTCTCCCTCGCCTGCCGCGCGCTCGCCTCGAGCGCTGTCTCGAGGAGACGCTGACTGATTGCGGCGAGGCGTGTCGACGCGCGCCTCTTATAGTCGCGGGAGACTTCGACGTTGACGTCAGCGGAGGAGGAGGAGAATGGCTCGTCGATTACATGCGTGACGTGCACTCGCTGAAGTGCGTGTCGGCGGAACGGAAACTACCCACCACGATAAGGGGAACGTGCATCGATCTGGTCTTTGCCAACTTCGACGTCGAATGTCTGCAGGAACTTCTCAGCGTGCACTTCACCGATCACAGGGCCGTGGTAGTCAAGGCGAAACGCGCGCCAGCTCCGGTCCAGCGCCCGTGTCCACTCTGAAGAAACGACAAGACCTACGCCAGCCATCGCTTCAAACGAATCTTGCAGCGTTCACCGCAGCACCCGCGTTAGCGCCGTTCAACCCGTGACGCCACCCGTGCGCAACGGTGCTGCTTCGCATCCCATCAGGGTTCCCTTTGGGAAGATGGATGGATGGTGGAACTTTATTAAATATAGTCCTGAGAGACGCGACTAGCGCGCAGTGGGCTTCTCCCACGTTGGGACGGGCAGGCTTAGCCTGACCGCCGCGTCGTGGGCTCTCTGGACTGCCCAAAGCTGATCCCCCCTTGTTGGGGCTTCTGATGGCGGAGCTCCACTTGGCTGGGTCGGCTTGTTCACTGCCCAGTAACGAGGGGCATCGCCAGAGCATATGCTCTAAGTTAGCTACTTCCCCCACAAAGGGGACATGAGCTTATAGTGTAAGTATCCGGGTAAATTTTGTGAAATAAGGCCAGATTTGGATATGAATCAGTCTGCAGGAGTCTAAGCGTCATGGCCTGGGCTCTGTGTAGTTTTCTGTGAGGAGGGGGGTAGACCCTCCTGCTTAGGTAGAAGTGCTGCGTAATTTCATTGTATGTGGTGGGCTGATCTCTATTGTCCAACGTCGTGGGCTGGGGAGAACCTCCGTGGGCGCGGAACGTCATACCTCGCGCCTTGGAGTGGGCCAGCTCGTGGAGGTTGGTGGGGCCTCCTTCAAAATGACCCATGTGAGCAGGGAACCACGTTAAGATGTGGTTAGAGATGGTGTAATTTTTTTCGGAGTTCGAAGCCTGGGAAAAGCAAGACACCATTAAGGGGCAACCGCCGAGCCATTCTGATGCAATCACAGATACGTCAAGCTGGTCGAACGTGCTCTCTCAATTCACTTGGTTGCAAAAGCAGCAACTACAGCACCAACAAGCCCTCTTGACGGTTCTGGCATCAGACAGGACTCGTCATATGACAGTAAACCCGGACATCTTTGACGGCAGTTCCAGTGTCGATTCTGGGTTCAACACATTCCAGTGTGCATGTGAACAGAATCGTTGGTACACGGACTGCGACAAAATACGAAATATGCGAGCATGCTTTTCTGGAAATGCCAAACAATGGTTTGACTTACGTTGTGCCCAACATAAAGAAGATTCATGGCAGTCATGGAAGAATAGCTGCGTCAGTGTCTTCAGAAAGAACTCGGTAGAATCGTGGGACAAAGCCATAAAGTATGAGCAAAACAGTGAGAACCTAGTCGACTATTTCTTCGTAAAACAACAATTGCTGTATGACGCCGATCCGAACCTTCCAGAATCATACATCGTGCCACTTATAATACAGGGTATGAAGAAAGGAAGTAGGATGCAAATGGAACTCAAGGCACCCCCTAACGTCTGAGGAGCTGCTTCATGGTTTGAAGTACATTAGTTCGGACTCTACAGATACAATCGGGTTGGAAGATCCACCACCACAACCAAGCGAAGCAGGATCTTCCTAGAAAATGTGTCTTGCCGTATGCGAAGAATTGCGTGACAGATCGGCCGTCACATCACTTCAATGAGACTGACGCATCACTTGGAGAATCGTCGCATAATTGTTTGCAGGGACATGTACTGGGGCGAGAGACCGTTTTTATTGTAAGCCCGAACATCCTCTTCACTGCGATGATCGTCAATGGTTCGAACATATCAGCGCTGATCGACACAGGTGCTTCAGTGAGCCTGATTAACGAGAAGATGGTGCCTAAAGATGACATTTGTCCAGGAAAACCAATTAGGGTGTGTAGCTATGACGGAACGTGCAGGGAGTTCACGAAATGGACCGACGCAGAAGTTCGCTTCAGAGGCCAGGTAGGACGGGTGAAAAGCCTCGTAATGTCGGGTGTCAATTTTGATTTTCTTCTGTCCCGACCCGACATGAAACTTCTGAAAATAAACATACTGTGGAACGATGTCATAACAACTGACAATGTCGAAAGTTGCTCCAATATTAGAGGAACGAATCCTAAAATTGTAAAGTGCGCCGAGGAAGTCGCATCGAAGTACCCGGAACTCATTTCAGTGGGCACCTATCCTACAGCTACCACAGCAATCGAAGTTCCCTTCGAACTACGTGACAAAACCTCGTAAGAAAGAAGCCAGATGCCCTGAGCCACGAGAAGAAGACTTGGTTAAGACAGGAGCTTCCAAGGCATGCTAGACGCGGGCATCATTCGACCATCCACGTCTTCGTTTGCGTCACCAATTACGATCGTGCCTAAAGAAGATGGGTCGTTCCGGTTATGCACAGATTACAGGCTCATCAACCGGCAGACGGACCTGTTTTCTTCCAAATGCCAAGAATCGATGAGACAATTCATGAGACCGGCGGGTGTGAATGGTTTTCCAGAATAGAATTGTGCAAAGGATATTGGCAGGTACCTCTGAGGGAAGACACAAAGAAGTTTACAGCGTTCGTTACACCATTTGATGTGTACGAGTACAACCGGCTCCCGTTTGGGTGGAAGAATTCTGGTGCATTTTTCCAGAAAATGATGAACTCTGTACTGAGAGATTTTATTGGGAAGTTTTGCAATGTGTACGTTGACGACATCTTAGTTTATTCAAGGACCAGAGACGACCATGCAATTCACCTGTCGGCAGTGCTGCAAGCGCTCAGTGATGCACAACTGAAAATTAATGCAAAGAAGAGTGAATTCTTTTGCCGGACGGTAGTATTTCTCGGCAGGCGCTTTGACGGCAAGACGAAGAGTACCAAGGAAGAAAGTGTGCAGCGAATCAGGTCTCTTGCGAAACCCCATGACGTCCATTCTCTTCGTGTGTTTTTAGGTCTTGCAGGACACTTCAGAGCATTTATAAAAGACTACGCTAAGAAGACGAAGTGTCTCACCACCTTAACCCAGAAAGGCGTCCCGTTCCTTTGGTCTGACGAATGTGAACGAGCCTATTTGGAACTGGGTAACATCATTTCTTCTGACCCTGTGCTAACGCTTCCGGATTTCACCTTACCCTTCGAGCTCTACACCGATGCTTCACACTACGGAACTGGAGCTGTTCTTTACCAAAGAGATGACAAGGAGCCGGCGTCCCGACAACTGCAACTAATCGGTTATTTTTCGTACACGCTTACGAAAGCCCAAGTTAATTACTGCACCACCGAAAAAGAAGCACTAGCAGTTGTGATGGCCTTGAGATATTTCAGGACATACTTGGAAGGCCGATGTTTTAAATTGTTCACTGACAACCAGGCCTTGACTTATCTGCTTCATCTCGCACAGCCAAATGGGAGAATTGCACGACGGACAAGCGAGATCCAACAGTACACATTCGAGGTAGCTCATCGCCCTGGACAAAATCACCAGGATGCCGATGCCTTGTCCGGACTACATATACCCCAAGAAAATGAAGCTGAACACGTCAACTTTAATAAGGCTGTGGGAAGGTACAGGAAAATTGACATTTAAGAACGGAAAGGTACACGTGCCTTGCGACAGAAGTGCGAGCTATTCTGAGGCTGTACCATAACAGTCCAGAATCCGGAGGACATGATGGATTTTGGAGGACGTACAGAAAGCTCACTGCAAGATTCACTTGGACGAACATGAAAGCGGATGTCGCTAATTACATTAAGACATGCCACGAATGCCAGGTTTTCAAAGCAAAGTTTAGGCCAAGAGGGAATAAAATGGTAATGCCGGTGTTCTCCGGAGGTACCTTTTGAAGTACTTCACCTCGACTTTGCGGAAGTCAAGAAGAAAGGCGAGGGGGTGCGAAAAACGCAAGCGTTTTTGGTTGCCGTGGATGAGTGCACACGCTATGTTGCTGCTAAGGCCGGCCGTGAAGATTCGAATTCAGTGATGTCACTGAATTCGAATGCGGAATGTGTTCAAGGATGTCAAAGTTATAGTTGCCGACAATGGACCAGCTTTTCGAATTCTGAAGCTTCGACGATGGGCAGAAGAAAGAGGCATTAAATTACGTTTCCCAGCACCATACCACCCTGAAGCTAATTCCCTTGCAGAGAGGGTGATTAGGGACCTAAAGATGTTTCTGTCTTTGTACCCAGACTTCAAAGGCGGGTGGAAATGCGCTCTCGGAGGCGGCTGTATCCCATCACAATCGCTCCTATACTGCAGGACTTGGATGCAGTCCCAACTTCGCGGCTTTCGGAAAACCAAGCTGGTTGCCTGCTGATCAAGAGCTTGGTTTGGTCGACAAGATTGTTCTCAAGGAAAGACCTATGGCGGAAGAACAGAAACAACCGATATCGCCAAACAATGAAAAGGAACTTCGATAAGCGTCATCGATCAGAGATACCCGATGTGCAACCTGGAAGCATGATTCATTGTGCGCAAAGGTCTCGACTCGAAGTCTTCCGTTCACGGGTCCCTACTTTTTCGTCACGAAGATCGCGAAACAACAAGGCATACTGAAGACAGTATTCTACCAGGGACCTCGCGGCAAGATCGAAGAGGCGTCTCTCTCCAATATACTTCCATACCATCTCCGGAGAGATGGAAACGGGAGCCTGGGAGGACGTAGTGGTCCAAGAGAATTGGTTGGAGAAGGCGGAAAAGAGGAGCCTTGAAGAGGAGGTAAAAGAAGACAGGAAGAATGTAAATAAAATGGCTGAAAGCAAACTGCTTTCGTTGGAACTTTATAATATATATAATGTTTCTGCTGATCCGGTACTAGTACTTTAAGAACGTTCAAATATTGGCCGAACCTTACGAAAACTATTAATTCCAACATTTCAGCCATGGTCCCGCCTTCGCCAGGGAATGCCATTATAACTAAATAAACAAATGAATATTCTCAGAAAAGTGGGCCTGCAGTATCCATGTATCTGCAATAGCAATGTAAGGTAGTTGAAATTTTAAATAATTCCTCTTACGGAACGGCAACCTGAGGACCTCTTGGCTCTCAACTAGTCATACATTTAGCTAAAGAAACAGATCAATATTTACCTGCAGCAGTATCAGCCTCCTCAGTAGGAATGCACATTTGCCAGAACGTTTTTCTCCCCTGAATATTTGTACTCAATCAAGAACAGAGTTCATCTCCACATTCTAATTCGTGGAGGGCACTAACTCTGCTGTAATTCAAGCTTGCTTCACAAAGAGAAAGTCGCAGCAGAAATGCTGACATGGATCCATTAATGCGGTATGAAACACTCTTCTATGTGAGTAGGAAAACAGTAATTGAATGCTTGCATAAAAAGCTACATATACGACAATGTGAATTTTTAAAAGACCGCGGCTTTTACGGCATCGAGTCGGAGGTAATTGAAATAAGAAGTATTCGAAAAGGCTTCCTTTCTTTTTTTTGTTTCGACAGTACCCGTTTGCCATTATAAGATTCATTTGGCGCTTATTCGCGATGCGCAGCGCCAGTAGGGGCGCCACCGAAGGGCACGTAGCGGCGGCCATTGGAACCGCAGGCGGGCTCATGTAGCAGACGGCTCATTTCACTGCAGGCATGGCGGATGTGCGCGCGTGCGATTTTATGATTGTGCGCGTCCCAAATAATTACTTTTGCGGTGATAGTGTGCGCAAAGGAGGCGCACTTTATAATAGTGGACATCTGTCTGATGTCACAGCTGTATGCGGCGACATTGTCACCATACGCGCGAAGTGTTTGCCACTGACAAGCGTCAGCAGGCTTCCCTACAAAGCTTAGCTCTTCGTAAGAACGCCGCTTTCTTTATAATGTCCCGATCGCTAATTTCTGTATGCACTGACGCGGGAACCAACGTTTTTTCCCAACACACTATATTCGTTTACATGACATGTGTTTATATAGTAGATTTTGAGGGAGCGCTGTCGCACCGGCGCATGGATTTTGCAGGTGCGGCCACCCAAAGGGTCAGCGTTTGTAAATCTTTGAAGCCAGCACGATAAACCACTAGCAATAATAAAGAAAAGAAAACGTAAAATCGTTCAATAATCACAGACGCCATGCTGCACAGACAATACGCATATAGTTGAGGCGAGCGCACAGCGAACATTTTGCACCGATGATCGCATTCTAGTGCCATCAATAGGTAGAATGCTGCCGATTCCGTGCAGCATACGTGTGATTGCACGGCACTTCCGTAAAGGAGCCGTCACCTGCTCCACATTCCCTGGCTTTGCGCTTCGCGCCATTCGTTTTTCAAGTGCGGCACCGCGTGTCATCAGTAACAACAACCTCATGTTCATTGTAGCGCCCAGAATACCGGCGAGGCGACCATGTGTAGAAGACGTAGCGACATCAATGGAGAAATAAAATCTAGGTAATCGTCCTAACACTGCCGTAAACACAGCGCGATTGCTTGCCTTCTGCGTCGGACAGCCGCAATCCACCGCCGCCGTCGCTCTTGCTAATGCAACAGTGCTGGAAACTTGTAAAAGTGCGTTCTTTACGAGTTTTTATATGTGTTTGAGCAGCCAACAACGCAGCAGTTATTTCTCGACATCGCTGAAGGCTGACAGAATTGTTAAAACTCGATGAAAAACACATCCTTCCGTGCACTCGCCTATACGCTCGCGTGAACACTGCTCGCCCGAGCCCGCCAGCGCTTCTGACCCGTGGCGGCAGATGGCGTCGTCGGCGCTTTGCGCTTCGCCTATAGCCCTGCCTAAAGCCTCTTTCGCAATCACACGTTTAGCGAAAAGATGTGCGTCAAGTTATTACTGAGGCAAGCTTGTTCTAGTTTCATATAGTACGTGCGTTACTTTTGTACATCACTGTACGTGGTTAGGGTCGGTAAAGGCACATCAGTACAACATACGAGAAGTAAAGGCACATCAGTACAACATACGCGAGAAGTTATAAACACATCGATGTTCAATTGGTTTGACATAAAAACGAAGGCTTTTCAAGCATATGTGGCATGCATTCCTTTACCTACAAAGGTCAACACAACTGTCTAGAACGATTGAATTGCATGCTCCGGCACAATCCAGCATCCTTTGGTGCGAATTATATCGATAACAAACATTTTGAGATAGGCCACACTTGAGCATTCATTCTTAGCGGCCATGCTGCTATAATTCGGTCTCCTTCAACCCAGGTGTCATCGTGGTTAACAGGGCGAAAAACACAGACGAAGACGAGAAGTGTGTCCACTTCTCGTCGAGATGCAGACACGACACAGCGCTGTCGTGTCCGCATCTCGTCTTCGCGTCTTCGTCTGTGTTTTTCGCGCTGTTAGCCACGATGAATCTGCCCCAATTCACCCAGTTTCCCATCTTGCTGAACCCAGGTGTAATCAGCAAACGTCGTCAATGTTGTCCGCAGCGTGCAGTTCCAGTGGTGGGCAGGTGTGTTGACCCTACACACCTACTCTAGGAGTCAAGATTGACGCATGCGTAGGCACCCATAAAATGCCTTATCATAGGACAGTCCGCGAAAATCATTGTGTTTTTCTGAACTGAGCGCTTCGTGAGATACCAAGGGAGGAGCGATACTGGCCTCATCATAAGAAATCCCGCAAAAAGGCACTTTAATGTGGACCAAAGCCCTTATTATAAGTACAAGTGGTAGTGGTTCATGCCCTTGCGAGGAGCATGCTGTGGACTAACAAAGCAGGAGTGTAAAACAAAGTTTTCCTCTACAGCACTGAAAGAAGCAGCCAATGAGGAATCACTGCTTCGGATAACCAAAATGCCGAGAGATTTGCACACCCGGATAGTGGTAGACGTCAGGACATAGTGACTACCACCGACGTCGCATGTCATTGGAATTGTGTGTGACGATACACAAATAATCGGGCGTTGCAGAGCAGCAAAGCAAATGCGCGAAAATTAGCGATTTCACAGGCCACGGGTACTCGGCAAGTAATACAGAGGCTCATGCCTTCGGAGGAACCACCAGATGAGCTAGAATGTTGCACTCTGCAAGCACCCAATGAGAACGAAATTTGTCATAACTAATATTTGCGCGATTCTTAACCTACATCATTGGCGAAGGTAGAAACTTTAAAACAATGCGCAATTTTTATTGGCAATGCAACTCATACGTGTTTTGTTTTCTAATGAGGATGTGCCAAAGAGTTTTTACAGTTATGTATTGAATATTATTTTGCACTTTCATAAAACGTTGATAAAGTTAGGTGAGTACAAAGACAGTTTTTTGCGAGTAGTTTGGATATTTTTTGTTCTATTACTTCACTCTAAAAAAAAAATGCCCCCCACCTCCCCGAAGGGAATCGTGAGGAAATGCGAATGCATTTCGCGCGCGCTTCACTCCATTTATATATGGTGGTTATGGTACGAAGAAGGAAAAGGCGCCTAATTTCTTCAGCCCGGTCGGGAGCACAGGCGCAGCGCCTGTTTTTTCTTTTTTTTTTTTATTGCGGGAGCTCCGCCGACCTCCCGCGATGCTAGCGCCCTCACGCACCAGAGCGCGCTCCTCCTCTCCACTTCTGCCATCGCCTTGAGATGCGCCCAGCCAGCGAACGGTCGAGAGTGAGGCGCGAGCGGACGGGAGAGTGGGGCGCAGGGAGGAGAGAAAGCGAACGGCGGGAGAAGAAGCGGCGAAGCACTGCACCTACCCTCTCCTACACTCTATGGGAGGGGGAGTGAGAGCGGAGAGATAACACCTGCCGGCGCGCGGACACCTCCTCAACCTATCCTCCTCCTCCGCGGACAACGCCGGACAACGCCGGACAACGCCGCCTGACATAGCCCGGCTAAGAAATGCATTCGCATTTAAAAGGAAGCGAGAATGGAGCGACGGGCTCCGTTTCTCCTTCGGCGCAGCGACTTTCTCCCTTGCGGGCGCTTTACCCGTCGCGCCCTCTTGCGACAAGCGCCTAGATGAGTAACGTTGCTCCTACAGTGTTCTAGTTTGTCCTCAACCACGTGGCCTTGCGATCGCGAGCATGCGCACGCCGAGCTACGTCGCGATTCCGTGCTGCGGAGAGCGGCGCCGCGCGCTGCCCTCTGCACTGCGGGTATTATATTTCGCATCCTTTCGCGGTCAGTCGGCAGTGTAAGATTATCCATCAAGCACTACCCGACCTCGTCCAGTCTCGTGCGATTACTTGTACCTACGATTGATGCAAGCAATGCAGGAGAGACGTTTATTCTTTTGTTTTATTGGTACAGTAACGTCTGTGCCGACATTTTTCTTTAGCACTCAGCGTGCGCGCGATGCGCCGCATACTTTCATGTGTGTCGTGTTGTTTGTATACGTTTTCGCACTACCTGTTTGTCATGAATACACTTAACAAACAGTCTTCCTTTATTGAACACCTTAGACTGTACACAATTAATCGATTTTTTCGGCTTCGACATACTTGGTAAGCATACGCGTTCTTATTTTTGCACGGCACTTATAGCACTCATCAATTCAGCAAGCTAATTTTTTCAACATTCTAGCAAACGTGATACCACTGCACAGAGCATGCGTGAAAGCACGATGATATACAGGGTGTTTCAAGAAATGTGTCCACTATTTTTAAAAAATCAGGAAAATGCGGTATTTGCTCGCTGTCTTCGCAGTTGCTTTTTCTGTAGCGGCAGGCATCTTAAGATGGTTGAAGACATGATTTGGGACAGTAATTAAGAAAGTCAAATTAATTAACTTTTTTAATTAGTGAAGTTAGGTGGTTAAGTTCAATGGGAGAATCGAAGTCATTCATGCGAAGAACCCATTTCAGCTTTGAAATTTCTAAAAAGCGGGCTCTATTAATTATTGTGGCGTAAGGAATTTCAGGCAAATTCAGCGGCCAAACCGAAGCCGAAACGCGGAAGAGCGCAACTGCCACATTCGTCTGAGACGTCCACAATGAGTGAACGTCATTATATCAACCATCAATTGACTTCTTGGTGTGAGTGTGTGGGCTGCGCTTGCAGTAGTAGCGCGCATGACGCACATACGTTAACGAACGGGGAAGCACTGCACCTCTGTAACCGTTGTCTTGAACAGTGACGTCATTCTAGTCGTCTGCTTGTTGCGCTCATCGGTGCTTGGGTTTCGGTTTTGCCACTGAATTTTCCTGAACTTCATTACGCCACAATGATTAATCGAGGCCTCTTTTTCGAAATCTCAAAGCTGAAATGGGTTCTTCGCATGAAGGACTTCAATTCTCCCATTGAACTTAACCACCTAACTCCGCTAATTAAAAAGTTAATCAATTTAACTTTTTTAATTACTGTCCCAAATCATGTCTTCAACCATCTTAAGATGCCTGCCGCTACAGAAAAAGCAGTTGTGTAGACAACGAGCAAATACCGCATTTTCCTGATTTTTTAAAAATAGTGGACACATTTCTTGAAACACCCTGTATAATTGCTGCAGATTTACGTGCCGCGACCACCAGATGATTATGAGGCACGCCGTGGTGGCGGACTGCGGATGAATTTCAACCTACTGAAGTCAACTTTAACGTGAACTCAGACATAAGCACACGGGTGTTCTTTGCGTTTTGCCGCCATCGAAATGCGGCCGCCGTGGCCGGGAGTCGAACCCGCGCCCTCGAGCATAGTCACGCGACACCCAACGGCTAAGCTACCACGGCAGGTAAAAGCACGTAAGGAAATGGGCAGCAAAGTCTCACCAAGCGTTTATTTCCCAGACTGGGTTACAATCATCAGTAACGTTAAACTGCATCCTAATTGCACATTTCTGAAAAATAAACAAATGACTTCTATCAATTAAGCCAAAATTCTCAAACACATGCGTTTTGAATTACGTACGTCTGCACTGAGAGTTAGCATGGAATTATGCACGCGTGCAGTATGTCTCTCGTCCACGGGATTCTGCTTTGGCGTGCGAAACTCAACACGAATGCACTTCTAGTGACAGCTGTGCACAGCAGGTAATTACTAACACTCGCACTCACCTTTGCGAAAGAGTATTCCAAATCCAAAGTAACAGTAACCATCCGCCACAGAGCTAACAACACAGTTGTCGCACAATGACTGCAAGTTGGCATGCCAAGGCGAATACCTGTGACGTATCTGCAGCAGAGTAGGAAGTTGGTACAGCATACTAAAATATTATTGAACACATAGTATGAGTAGCGTTCTTTTCCATAATCAGCGCGATGTAGCCCTAGTTCTACTGATGTAATCAAGCTGCCGCGACGCCAAGAGCCCTGACATCGCTCACGAAAGAACACCGTCTGGTGCGAGGCCATCTTGTCTTGTTTCTTCGCACGACCCGCGTTGTAGCGTACGTAGGGTAAGGTGGGGCAAAATGAGACAAAAATTTGAAAATAGTGAATATTTATTTTTATTTCACTCTTTACCCTTAAACGTGAATGCAGAAACTTTCCTTAGGCTACAAGGTAAGTGCTACATAAATATGACCATGTTGCCACTGTCAAAAAGTTTATTTTAAAAAGAATTCAAAAAAATGCACGAGATGTCTCATTTTGCCCCAACCTGCGGGGCAAAATGAGACAGTGTGAAAAAAAAATTTAGCCCTTCAGTTTTTGCAGTAGAAGCACTTGAAATAAATTCCGTGGGCCCTCACGCAGCCTTCATGACCGCAGTCCTTGCACTCCACGCATTGAATCCAAACAGAATCCGGTGCTGTTTTGCTCCAAAACTCCTTGCAGATGAAACACCACCAGTCTTTCTTTGTGCTAAAGTTATCTTTTGTTGAACGCTTGCACTTCATTGGATTATTCAACAATTGGAGGCTAGATACGTTCTGACGCATCTTCGCCTATTTTTGCCGTTTTGATGCAGAAGTGGGCGTTTCGTGTCTTTCAACTTCGTCAGCCGGGCTTTGTGAGGCAATGTATTCAAAACTGTGCTAGATTCGGATTTTCTTGCGCTTGTCTTTTTTTAATTTCGGTATTGGATAAATGTCATTAAAACACGATCCCAAGACGTGTTTGTGAACGACTTGACTTGTAGATTATGCCAATTTTTTATGCGCCTCTTGAGAGAATCGATGCAGCGCGAATGGAGTGAGTGTCCTGAACAGCAATCAGTGCTTTTTCACGTCGTTTTCCTGCCAGGAAGCTCTATATAATATTCTCTTGTGCGTCCGAACCCTCCTAAACAATAAAAGATAATGTATAATGAGTGTAAGTAAATGGTTCACTTACTAAGACACTCTCTAAGGCAATTCAATGCCTTTTTGTCGCGTTTTGCCCTCCTCACATGCCCAAATTCAAAAAAATTTCCGCTTTGGCCCCGCGCACCAAATGAACTAAAATTTCGGTGGTATGTAGCTAGTAGTATAAAGTAACAATATAAACACTTACGTTGTTGTACTGACGCCAGAGTAGCTTCATACACGGATCCGAAAATTTGTCCGAGAAGAATTTCGCCCCATTTTGACGGGTCATGAACACACTGACACCAGACGCGTAATTTTTCCCACGCGAACGCTGTGAGCAATCATCAACTTTTACACATAAACAGGTGGACAACTACCAGCACCTCTCGCTGAAATATAGAAACAAAGAAAAGTGCTTTCTGTATTAGCTATAGAGGTCGGCAAAGCCAAAATGTCGCGTTTTGCCCCGTGTCTCATTTTGCCCCGCCTTACCCTATACACAATTGAGACAGGCCGCTAACGCATCAGAAGCACTGTCATTGAAGGCCTAGCAGTCGAATTAATCCATGGCTCTGTAGCGCCGCGCCGCTCGGGAAAAAGCTGCAGCGCAAGAAAAGAAGAAGACAGCCGCGTGGCTTGTGCCACGAGCCAGTCAGAACGCGCTCACGGGACCTGGCGGTTTGGGACGCTGGCAGCTGCTGTCGCTGCGCTTCGGCAGTACGAAATAAAGTGGCGAGATCGGCACGGCCACGTAGGCCGCCTTCACGACGTCTCTCACGTCTCGTCTCTCGCTACAAGTGGTGACCCGGAGGACGTGCCCTTCGACGAGCGGCTGCTGCCATGCTTCCGCGACTCTGCCCGCCAGTGAAGCCTTTCCACCCGGCCTACCCCCGAGTGTTCTTCTACCAGCTCGACGCTGTTCTCGCGCTGAATGGCGTCACGGAACAGCCGATGATGCACGCCATCCTACTCGACGCCCTTCCGGTAGAGCTGCGTCATCTCGCTGCTGCGTCGAGCTCCAGCCCGCAGCCTTACGACGACCTCTGCGCTGCGGTGCTCGCGTGTTACGGCCACACCTACCGCCCGCTTCCAGGGACCCGCGAATACTAGGTTTCCCCTGCGGCGCAGCGAGCGGTACCAACCGGCCCGCAGCACTCCCTCGACCGCGACCTAATTCCCCCCGACTGCGCCACCATCTACCTCGGGTCCGGACACAGGAGCACCCATTCCTGCGCCCGACCACGACGACCAGGTAGAAGACGCCCCTGCTTCGACCGACCTTCCCGAGAACCTCCCCGAGGGTCCCCGAGGGTACGAGGGTCCGTCACGCATGTCTGCCACTCGCCCGTCTTCCCCAACCTCGACGGCCCGTGACGCATCGACGCCGACAGACTCTACGCCGGCTGCCTCTCCGCACGCCCTAAAGTCTGACACAGGCACGGTCACCGCCCGACTTTCCTTCGACCAACCCAAACTTCCATTGACATCAACGCTCTGCGCGTCCTGCCAGCAGCGATCAGCATCGCCCTCGCAGTCTCCCGCAGCCGAAGTTCAAGCCCCCCAACCAACTACGGCCGAACTTCCAAGCGACAGCGGCTGCCAGCGTCCGAACAGCCAGGTCCCGTGAGCGCGTTCCTGTCCAGCCTCGTGGCTCGCGCATCCCGAGTCCACGCGGTTGTCTTCTTCTTTGCGCTGTAGTTTTTCCCGAGCGGCGCGGCGCTACAGCTCATCGTCATACTTGTGGTCAAAGCTTAAATAGAATGTTAACAGATGTTAACGTCAAACCACTCACGCGACGACGGCGGCAGAATCTGGCTAAATCTAGCCCTCATGCTGCGCCCTCCCGGAGTAATTATAAGAAACAAAGAAATCAGAGAAGGGAAATTTTACCTGTAGCCGCTGTCGAGGGATGGCGCAGCCTTCAAAATGTCGTCGGAATGGTATCCATAGTTCGTGGTCGTCGCTTTTATGGAAACTTAATCAACTCTATAATTATCAGGTCCATTATTACGCAGCTTTTGGTTAAAAGCTGATTTTAGCTAGGGGACAGCTACAGTACTATTGCGTCTGCATGTCTTGCGGTGCAGCCATTAAATGTAACAGCGTTGACCGAAAATTACGTGCCACTTGTATCACTAGGGTCGGCCGTATTTCAGTGACTATATAAGCGTCAGCACTTCGTTATTGGGTTATGTGTAAACGCGTCTGTGCGTACGCGGCTGTGGTGATTCATTCATGGTGTGGGCTGCATGTATAATAATGAATGAAATGTGTATTGAATTCAGTGAGGATTGTGTGTACTATGTGTCTCGCGGACCTGTACTCCATCTCAGAAGTACCTTGCAGCACTGTGGAAGCTGCAGGGTTTGTTAGCCAATAGGAAAGGCGAAAGCCCCCCTCGAGACGTGTTCATCCGCGTCGCGTCGTCTGCTCGTCATCTCTTTGGCGTCGGCTCGCCTACCTTGTCGATACTTACTCCCTCCAATTAGTACAAAACGTAAAAACCTCTGTGGTAACGCCACCTCGTTGTTTCTTTATGTTCAGAAACCCACTTGTGCAGGGCGTGTTCGCTGGCGTTCGTGAGGAACGCGGTTCTTTTCATAGCAGCGTTCATACTGGCGTTTTCACCGAGTTCTTTTTTGTCAGCGCGGTCGACGCCCTTTCAGCAGCTATCGCGTACCATTCTTGAGGGAAACGGAACAGCAAATTATTGGCACAGAAAACAATATAAACATTCAGGGTGTTTCGCATCGTCAACGCATCACCGACGCTAATGTTGTGGCGACATCTGCTCAGTTAACAATCAAACCACTTTTACGGCTTGGCATCGCCTCAGTAGTCCTAGCAGCACCAAAACAAACGAGCGATATAAATAATAGCGAAAGAAGATACCTGATTATTTGCCCTCAGCGTTAGATTGAGATTAAGCGATGACAGATTATGCCACTTATTTCTTGCTGTTCGGGCAGAGAGCCAGTAAAAAGCACGAATTCGGATGGAAGCGGGTGGTCTGGGGTGTATGGGGGCTGCCATGTTGCTGTACGTCACCGAGGTTAGGGTGGTTATTACGGCTACCAGCCGGTAATCTCTTCATTATTTCAGAAATTTCGAAGTCCATGCGTGAAGGGCCTAACGTGCCACGTAGCGCCGTAACGCGTCATGCGAGAAGCACAGCTTAAGCACTTGCACCTCGTTGGTAATGAGAGTTAAGCCCGGGACTATATTATGTGCTGCGCAAGAACACTGCCTGTTTACTCCTCGTAGCTTCGGCAGTGCTGCAAGGTAATTGTGAGATGGAGTATAGCAAACGTGTACGTATTAATGAATGTGTCTGTAAATATGTTGTACCAGCCTTCCAGTGTCGTTGCGTGATCCATGAATGGGTTTGACTCGCCAATTATCCGCCAAAAGACCATTCTGTAGTATCAACATGCATCGCAAACGTTTTTTGAAGACGATAGTCTTTCTTGGGATACTTAAATGGAGAAATTTTGGTCTGTTTCTCTGTTTGTCGGCACGTCACACGATTCAGCTACGCGGCTAAAGTTTAACCACTTTCTGAACGCCCAGCCATCTTGAACAGTCGTTTTCGTGCATACTTGTGAACATTGTCGATCAAAAAGCAAATATTACGCATATCTGAGGCGCAACAACAATACGGAAGTATTAAGCGGTGTGTTCTTTTATAGAAAATACTTAGATACTTAATTCTAAAGAGCCTACTGTTTCTTAGGCTGCGCTGAAAATGCGAGCTGCCTCGCAAAAGCGAAGAGCCGTCGTCTATCTCCGAGGTCGCGCGAAGTGCCGCGTGTTTCATCCGACGCACGATAGCTGGCGCAGTCTGCCGTCGTCGCTGCAAACAAGGGAATCTCTTTTCGTGGTCGCTCAGGTCGCTCTGCGCGACTTCTCAGCTTTTTACACGGTGCCAAAAACACCGCGCTTGCGGCGAGAAGACGCTTGGTCATGCGAGGACGGAAATGGTCGAAAACAGCATCACAGGTGGCCGTGGATGAGACCAGGACTCATATAGTACGACCGGCAGAAGACTGTCGTCTTTCGATGACATTTGCAGCGAAGCACGCAGATACGCGGCCAATTTTTTTTCTAGTATCGTTGAATCCCTCCAGATGGCGCCAGCTACCGCCTACTTCATGGCTGTGGTGCTCCCACCACTCCACCTACTTATATATTGTTGAACATCAATCTATCGAAACTATAAACTGCTGCGACGGAATTGTTTTGCTGCGATCGAGTGTGCATTTTGGAGGTAAATCTCGGGGCCTATTGCCCCATAAACGCGTGGATAACGTCACTACACGGTGTGATTCTTCGATAAATAAAGACAGCAAGCCTAGCCTGTAGTCTCCGGGCGAGAACTTCTTTGCAGTATCCGTACCTTCCACAGTGAACGCCGTCTCGCTGGCCGAGCGAAACCTACGAGTTCCGTCGTTCCGTTTCGCGAAGTTCTCACCGCTCCAGGTTTGTCTGCTTGATTTTATTGTTATATCACTCGATATTAAGCTCAGCGGGACCGTTTTTTGTGATTACCAGTGCCGTATACTCTTTATCAGTCGAGAATCGATGAACTCGCTTGGTGTCAGCCATCTTGGTGCCATCGATGAACTTGGTGTCAGCCATCTTGATTTTGACGAGGGAGGAACCGTTCCTCCATGCAAAACGGAGGAACCGTTCCTCCATTTAAGGACGAACATTGGGGACATCGCCGTTTCTCCCTTAATGGAGAGAGGGTCGCTCCATTTTTTTAAAGAGTGTTTTATTACTTTTATCGTGTAAATATAAACTTAAGTAGACTGCTACTTCTGCTGCAATCAGGTAAACACCTTAGCTAGGAGTTCTACGCCCTCCTTTTTGCTTGGCATTATCGGCAAGCCTTATATTCCTGCCGCCCGAATAAATTTCTTTAGAAAACAAAGTAGTACAAATAGAAGGCGATGGCGAGCCTAGATCGCTGAAAAACGCTACTGCGCAGAGCTGCGGTGCTTCTTCAGACAGTGTGCATTCCGGTGATTGGAACTGTAGGATCATCGGCGACGCGGACGGTTCATGCCGTGGCACGCGCTTAAACGTCACTCAACCGGCGAAGGAATCTGTTATGCATTACATAAGAAATTCAGCTCCGATTACAAGAAGTGCGATGACGCGAGCACCATTCACTGCTTGTTGAAATGTCTTCTTAAGGAGCAAAAACGTATGGCAGCTCCACATAAATGAAACCTGAAGAAGTGCGCCGCATGGGCACCCAGTTCGTAGAGTTCCCACTGCTCTGTCTACCAAAGCGTCAGAGACGCCAATGTTTGAGGTAAGCATGTAGGGTTGCCCCTGCACGAGTAGAATCTTGCTGAGCAGATTCACATAGTTGGTGTGAGACATGTGCGCTACTTTTTGCTGCGTGTTATCGACTTCCGTCTGGTTGTTTCCAACCATCAGAATTCGCCACGTAGCAACGAACCGCCGCGCTAGCGCAGCGCCCACGCAGCGGGGGGCGCAGGAGAGGAGCAATCGCTCACTGGGCGAGGCGGTGGCGCCGTCATTCGCGCGCCGCTGGAGTCAGCCCTATGTTTGCGAAATGTTTTAGCGATTTTTAGCAAGTTAATGCGATTACTTCATGGCTATTTCTGTTACATACATTATTTCAGACCTTATTCATTCGTTCTCACCCGCCTTTGGGCACTGCTAGCCTTGTTATGGCCTGTATTGAGCGCTTTACTGTGAGCGTGATCGCGCCACACGAGTTGTATGGATGGGCGGCTTGCCGGGAGGCTGAAATGCCCCGCACTTAAAAAAGGAGATCGTGCAACAATGAAGTCAATGCGGAGATACGACGTTTCGTATAAAAATATCCCAGTGCCTTTTTGCTGCGCCTTTTGCTGCTGTTTCTAGTAAAATACATCTATGGCGACACATTCGACATGATAAGTGCAGCTGTGCGATTGTAAAAAATACCTAATCATTAAAAATTGCCGTCGTTTAACGTCCAGAATCACGATGTGGTTATGAGGGTCGCCGTAATAGAAGGCTCCGGAAAATTTGACCACCTGGGGAATACACGCAATTAAATCTAAGTACGCGTGCCGGAAGCATATTTGCCTCCATTGAAAATGCGGCTGCCGGGGCGAGGATTGGATCCCGCGACGGAAAAAAATACGTGATCGCCTTCACAAGAGACTACAGCTATATTCTACTAAACACCAATGTGATTGCGATGAACTCTTATTGCAGTATGACTTTAAATTACGAAGAGTGAAGGTACGTCAGAGATGCTAACAACTACGGTTCAGCGCTAGCAATTGTCCACACATATTAATGCCAAGTCAAAGAACATGTAGTTTTATTTTTTTAAGCCAACACGGAGTAACCGTTTTCCTGCAGGTTGACATCCTCATCGGATACGGCCCAGTGGCAAACTTATCGCATGCAAAGTATCCTGTCTCGTGGCTCATGAAGATGAATGGCGTAGTTTCCGTGAGTGCTTATATAAATGTCCGCTAAAATTCATAGCCTTTCATTCGCAGCGCGCCACTTTTCAAACCTGCCATATGAACTTTCCGACGACCAAAAACATTTCATGAGTCATTGACAGTGACAGCGCCACTTAGATATGTCACACTTCGGATCGTTCCTTGTAAGACCTCACATTTGGGCAGTTGTCAATACAACTGTCCATATTGAAGCCCAATTAGGTGCAAATGGCTGTAACCTTCCAAATTGGGGATTCGTGTGACAGCGCCCAGGTTGACAAGCAATGAGTTATGTTATTTTATAGGTTCAGACTAGTGTGCATTTGAAGGGGTACGGATATTATCCATAGAGCTGCGACACGCCCTCAGCTAATGTCAACGTGCTGCTTGTACGCTACGCAACAGGCAAGGACTACTGGTGTTCCTAAAAACAAGCCATGCCATGAACCAGCCTAACATATCCGAGATTTTGTTTTGAAATTTGTTGATTTATGCCATGATGTCCCCAAAGAGCTTGCTGTTTACAGGCACGTGGTAGTATTTTTAGGCGCCAATTGCTTTTTTATTGGGATATCAATTATATGGACACTTTCGGCATTTTTTGCCGTCGGCGTCATGCCCCGTATATGTATATATATATATATATATATATATATATATATATATATATATATATATATACATATATATATAAAAGCCAGGAAGAAAAATAATTCGGAAGAATATTTTCCGACGCACGGAATAGAACGGGCGACCTCTCGCTCCGCAGCGTACGGCGCTAACCGATAGGCCACAGAAGCGCACGTCCTTAGGCATGCTAACGAGGACCTATTTATATACACCATTCACCGCTGGCGGTACGCCCACCTCGGGGGGAATATCAGCGCGTTCTCTGCCTTACCAGCAAACCAACAAGATGGCGCGAAGTGCTCGCTGGGCACCACTCGTTGCAACCTGCCCTTTGCCCTCGCGGCATAGTCGCCCGTGCCCGTGCGCGCGCGCGCTTACCTTGGGATGGGGGGATGGGGCGGTTTTACGTCGTGTGCTTTCACCGGAAAGATTGCGCGCTGATCAAACACAGTGGAGTAACAACTGGGACACTTGTTAGTTCGCGCTCGTCCTGTGTATAACTGTGCGTGTGCTTCGTGCGCCCTTTGTATTTGAGCAGAGCGTTAAGTGTCGAGCTGTGAACATTGTTAGCTCGTTCTCGTCCTGTGTTTGTTCTTTTCATGCGTCATTTGGGCTTAAGCAGCGCGCTCCCAATTTCGATCTGCTTGGCGTTCTTCGCGTGAAATCCCAAGTTGTTGCTATCGCATTCATTGCTTCGCCCTTGCGGCGACACTGTGACTTTTTTAAAGAAAAGAGTCATACACGTTAGACAATGGCTTAAGTCTTAGCTATGACGTACAACCCATATTCAAGTAAGGTTATCAGTGTGTTCTGCAGTCACACTTGAATGTTGTAGAATGGTAAATTGCTCACAGAAATTAACCAAAAATTTCACTACTTAAGCATCCTTATAGTCACGAAAAAACAATGACCATCATGTGAGTGTTTATGGAATAGTTAGAGGAGGCAATAATTGCATTCTAAGTACCTCGAATTCCTGTTGTGGCCCTAATCAAACTTTCCGAACGACCAGTACAGTACGTCCTACTCAGTGTAGCGGCGCGAGCAATACGGAAAAGATTTCTTTTTGATGCGAATAGTCTTATGTCCCATGAGGAGAAACATCCGTCTCAAGTCTGGTGTAGATGGCTGTTAATATTCAATGGCTAGAAAACTCACGTAACCGAGTGATGACTTCAGGTATTGGTCCCCAACTAGATAACAGACTTGACCTATTTCAAGCACATTGCCAAGTGATCCTTTCATGTTGTAGAATCACGTAACCACGTAAGAACCTTAGCGTGCAAGGCCACACCACTAGGTGATAAAGTCGTGTGGCTGTGTCACGCGAAATCCGAAAACTTACTTTGGCTAATTAGACCACATGACCAACTGATCTCGTATGACGTTGTCACGTCAGCATAGGTCGGCAAACTGACTCATGAGTCGACTCACTAAGACTCACTCGTACTCATATAGAGCTGTGAGTCTGAGTGAGTCCGGGTGGTTATTATTTTGATGAGTTTGAGTCCAAGTGAGTCCGGTTGAGAAAAATTTTAATAAGTCTGCGTCTGAGTGAGTTCGGTTGAGTAAAATTTTGGTGAGTCTGATTCCGAGTGAGCCCTAAGTGCAAATTATATATCCTGAATGATTCTCAGTGAGCTCCATGTTTTTGTGTCGACCTATAGTGAATACTGAACGTAGACTTTACTATTAGCCTTACGCCATCTTGCATTTGTACAGACGTCTACTCACACATTTAAACACGCAAGCATTTATTTATACACGAGCTCAATAATTATTGATCAAAGGCGTGAATTACGTGGGGGGAGGGGAGGTGCCTGCACCTCTAGCTCGCACACTCTTTCACGAGAAGTTCTTGGCAAAAGTACCTCGTCAATCATCTCTTGAAATAACAAGGTCCTTACTGGATTGCAACCACTACATAAACATAAGGGATCAAAAGGTGCGAAATAGAGCACCGATTATGCGAGATATTGCGGTTAAAGGGCATTAAAACCGTGGTCGGAAAAGCTAGTAATATGTTAACGGACTCATGAGTCGACTCACTCAGACTCATCCAGACTCAGAACGAGCCGTGAGTTTAAGTCTGAGTGAGCCTGAGTGAATTATAGTGTGGTGAGTTTGAGTCCAGAGTGAATCGGGTTGAAAAAATTTTCAATGAGTGTGAGTCCGAGTGAGTCCGCTTGGCGAAACTTTTGGTTATTCTGAGTCCTAGTGAGCCCTATGGCAAAATATATATCATGAGTGAGTATGAGTGCGCTCCACAATTTTTGCCGACCTATGGCACGTGCACCGATCAGAATCCTATGCTGCAAGAGGGGAATTTCGAGGGCTAGTTTGTTTCTTTGACACAGCCTTAACGGAAAGAATAAGGCAATGAAGGGAAGGAAGACATAGCGGACGTTAATTCTACCGGTTATGCTGCACGGCCACTTAGCCGACTAACCACATAACCATCGTCGTCACTTACAGAGTTTCTAGGTAACTTTCGATACTTTCTGTTCATATGTTGCCTCTTTACAACCGCCCACATGTGCGCGCAGCTCATTCTCGACCCTTCTGGCAACGGTGGATATGTACACCCTCCCGATGCAACCAAGCATGTCATTCAGGCTATCTGCGAATCCTTCAAGGGAAAACTCTGCTCCTCTTCTTTAATCATCACGTCGCTAATGAGTGGTAAGCAGCTGAACAAGGTAAGAATTAGGTGCGTAAAAGCTCGTACCTTTTACCTGATTCCCGAAGCATTTTCCTGGACATTTGAAGTAGCGCTTGAGGTACTACTTGGGTTTTGATTTAGCGTTACAGCAACCATGAGTAGCTAATGCGACGCGGACTGCAAGGCAACGAGCTTTACCTAAGCAGTAACATCCTCGAAGTTTACCACGCGTCTGAACTGATTTAGCCTTAAACGGCAGCCATAGTGAAAGGATGCCTATCAAAGAACGGTCCCGAGAACATGGAGCCCTGTACCCGAGTCAAGCGAAAATGGGAAGCCCGTGTCCACTCACCTTACCCAATAAAGAAATTCTGCACAACAAGCAGGCAGTCAAGCAATCACGCACCTTTTAGTTTCAGAGCCACGCAGTCTGAAATCTGGGGTGTGCAATGCCACGCAGTTAAGTCGCATAAGTCGGCAAAAGGAGTTCAGCTCATCGATGCTAACTCATGAAATGCATATAGCGCTTAGGGCTCAATCGAACACAGACTCACTAAAAATTTCCTCAACCGGACTCACGCGGACTCGAGCTCACGAATTTTTTTTTCAACCGCACTCACTCTCAGGCTCACCAAAACTTTTCATAACTGGACTCACAAGGAGTCATACTCGTGAAATATTAGACAATCGGACTGACACAGACTCACGAGTCGATCTGAGTTTGAGAGAGTGGACGCATGAGTGAGTTTACCGATTTATGCAATTGACCGTCGGCGTCCCGCGGCTTCGCTGTCAACCCGAGTGACGCGTAAAATTTTCGAGAAGAGGTGACGTCACGCCACGACGCCATCATTATGTCAGAGATCTCCAATGTTTGTCACATCACTATGACGTCCCCATAGCGCCCCTAAGGAGTCGCATACAATTACACCAAGTCATGACATCATCAAATGACACGTCCCTTGATCAAAGGTGGGCCAATAACGGAGGCAGTGCAAAACAACGTGAGGGGCAGAAAGTTTGCAACGCGTTCAATCCTGGAGAAAGTAGCAGAACCATGTTATTGGTGCAGGAAGATTTCGGAGAGGGCCGGAAGACGACCAAAACTGGGAAGAAACAGAAAAAATATCGCTTTCGCCTACGAGCGCTTTAGGCGAATGCACAAGTGACCCTGTGAGTTTTTAATGCTACCGATCTCTGAGGTTTTGTTTCTCAGTGGCTAAGAAGAATAACGTTTTCTTTTATCGCGAGAATGCAGAAGATCGCTAGAATTTTACGCGAGCCGACATTGCAGCTGCCCTCTGTGCAGCGTGAAATTCTGGGTGTTATACGGAAGACACCTTCCGAACTAAAATATTTATTTTTTTCACCGTAAAAAAATATCTTGTGTGTGCATGTCAATATTTTGTGAATGCAAGCAGCCCTGTTTTATTGTAGTGGCACCAATGTACACAGCTGTTGTTGCCATGTGAAGCTTCACGGGTTTGTTCCAGCTAAAAATGTAAACCAGGACGTGTCACTTTGGCATTTAAGTCCTATTGAAAACCTCGCAAAAGTCTCGGAAAAAACACGTTTTTAACAAAAGAGATCACGAACAAGGGAACTTTCTTTTATGAAGATCATGCTGCGAGTGATCTATCGGGTATAAACCATTTATACTGCCATGATATCAGGCAGTTTATTATCCAACCTTCATTTCTGTGCCTGCAATTCCAGAGAGCGGGGATAAGTGAGGCATAGTATGCTGGATCGAGCGCCGCGTATAGCTACAACCGGCAATCCATGACAGATGGAAACTTTCTACAAGTGCTCGAAATAAATGCGCGGGACAAATGGAAAAAAGCTTTTTTGCATAGTGCAGAAGTGGGCTTTCTCGAGGCAGAGGGCACTTCTTTTCGGACTTCTACAAGTTATCGTTCGCCTTATGTTTGCAAAACGCGAGAGGCGTGCGCTCTCAACGTGATTGAGTGCTAGGACATCGTCGCATCAAACGCTCGTCGTACTTTCGACTTGTTTGTCAGTTTATTTGCACTGTGCTGTCCTAAACTGATAACGCGAGTACCGAAAGAAGTATGCACGTTGCTCGGGACCACAAAAAGCGTCAGCCATGTCGTGTAACTTAAAGGCAGTGTTCCATACGTTACCAAAAAAAAAAGTAACTAAATACGTTAATCATTGCGCGAACAGAAAAATGAAGGTGTTACAGCGCTTCGCTGCATACAAAAACAAAGGGTAAAGTGTTCACATTACCGCAACAAAAAAAAAAGCAACGTACGTTACTTCTGCCGTCACTCCACGGTCAGGAATTTTATTCAGTGTGCCCTCGCTGCAGGAACCAGAATAAAGATTTCATGAAGCTTATTTTATTTTTCACCCAAAACTCCTAACGAAAACAATGATTTTAGCGGAATTACTCATATAGCTAGAAAACTTTGCAATAGTGTGCAGGACTGCGGCAATAATATAGTGGCCCAACGTTTGCTGTAGGGTTGCATGTGAGGGCTGATAACTTTGTCGCACATGGTAATGCCATTTATCAAAGGGAGAATAACCACAAAATGCGATTTCATAATCGCAGCCACGAGGAAAGAAAACACCACTTATCCCTGAACAAACTTGTAGTAATCCACACGGCGTGTTTCTACTAGCGTACAAAAGAGATGCACAGATCTTGTGGAAATAAAGAAATCCTTAAATTGCGTACTCCAGGAAAAATATATTTGCAGCGTAAAACGTTATTGCCTGTTTAACCCATAGATGTGCCTCGAAAATTTCCAGTCTTTATGCGAAGGTGTTTAAGCTTAGCCTAGCTCGCTCAACAATAAAACAGCCACAAAGGTAAATCCCAAATTGAAGCAGATAAAATCACCGCCCAGGCACTCCGCACCGATGGTTAACCCATGAAGCTGAAACGTGCGGCCACAGGCGGTTGCAGACGTCGCAGCCGAAGCCAAAGTGCCGGTCGAGAGACTCCCACCGAACGCGGGTGTTGGCCCCGGCTAACGCATTCACACCATTGCCACGTTGACGCTGCTCCGCGCGTAATGCCGCTTCCTCGGCTCGGCGTTGTCGCTTGCATTCGTCTCGGAATACTGCCGGATCCTCGGTGCGCCGTAGCTGCTTGCGCTTCGCCGCCCGGGCTTGTTCTTGTGCCCGGACTGCCGCATCGGCCGGGCGAACATGAATTCTCTCACGGATCAGCTGTCGCCGCTGTTCTTGGAAAGCTGTCTGCTGTTCGGGCGTTCGTACAATCCGTGCCCTCCCCACGTGGAAGTTTTAAGTTGAAACGGCTGCGCGCGGGCTCCACGGCAACGGCTGCGAAGGGATGAACGACGTCAGTGACGGCGCAATCAATGGCAAGCGAACGCAACCACTTGTCCTATAGCTAACACGTTGGGCCAGTGAGAGACCGGCAAGGTGGAAGCGCTACGCGGTTACGCGTCCCTGGCGGACATTGTGAAGTTCCACAGTCGTGCAGCTGAGCGTGAAGCTATTTACGGGGCTTCCACAGACATAGTCCTACTGAAGAGCGGCATCACTGAAGAGAATTTTTGAGGGCTCTTTCTTTGTTTGAGACAGCCTTAATGAAAAGAAGCAGATAATGAAGCCAAAGAAAGTATAGTGAAGGTTAGTTCTATTGCTTTCAGTTGTATTGTATTAATAGTGTATAGATGTGAAGAAAGTAAAGTGGGCGAAAAGACCACTTGTCGCTGGCTGGGACTGAATTTGCTACCTTCGAGGCACGCACCCGGTGCAAAAGTTGATGATTTGTGATGAACTACCGCCCCATTTCATTAACTAGCGTGCCTTGTAAAATCATGGAACACGTCATCTACTCACAAATCATCAAATTTTTGGACTCCAACGCATTTTTCCATCCTTCACAGCATGGATTTCGCAAGGGCCTCTCTTGCGAAACCCAATTAGCACAATTCGTTCATGACCTCCACACTAGTCTCGACTGCAACATCCGAATTGACTCAATCTTTCTTGATTTCGCAAAAGCTTTTGACAAGGTTCCTCTCCAGCGTTTGTTACTAAAACTTTCAAAGCTGAACTTACATCCTAACATCCTCAAATGGCTTGAAGAATTTCTAACTAACCGCTCTCAATCTGTCTGTGTTAATGGCCATCTGTCTAAACCCCTCCCAGTCACCTCAGGAGTCCCACAAGGGTCTGTTCTCGGTCCTCTTCTTTTTCTAATATATATTAATGACTTACCATTGCATGTTTCCTGTAATATTCGCATGTTCGCTGACGATTGTGTAATCTACCGTACCATTACTAATAGTCATGACCATTCCATCATTCAGAGCGACCTTAACAATATACTAAATTGGTGTAACGTTTGGCTAATGACCCTCAACCCTACTAAATGTAAACTCGTGTCCTTCTCTCGTCGCCACAATCCCTCTCGCTTTCACTATAGTATTTCAAATTCATCGATCGAATTAGTAGACTCCTATAAATATCTAGGAGTCACCCTTTCTTCTAATTTATCATGGCGCACCCATATTACTAACATAATTTCAGCATCGAACAAAACACTCGGTTTTCTTAAACGACACCTCCGACTCGCCCCACCTCATGTTAAATTACTCGCATATAAATCACTTATAAGGCCAAAACCAAAATATGCATCCGCCATCTGGAGCCCGCATCAATCATATCTAATCACCGCATTGGAAGCTGTTCAAAACCGGGCCACCCGATTCATTCATTCTGCATATTCATATGACATCAGCATTTCACCCTTGAAAGCTGAATCCGGTCTATCACTTCTTTCTTGATCGTCGTCGCATTGCTAGCCTTAACCTTTATCATAAGTTCTTTTATTCTTCTCTCAATCAAGCGCCTTATATCACAGCCGCATCACGCATTTCCCACCGCACCAGTCCTACGCACCAGTCCTACGTACCACTACGTATTCTGCTTCATTATTCCTCAGAGCAGCTTCAGACTGGAACGGCCTGCCCTGCGACATCGTCAACATTGCCTCATCTACTTTTCAAGAACGCATCACTGATCATCTGCAATGTTAATTGAACCATCCCTGTTAAACTTTTACTTGTAATCCCACCCCTTATGTAACACCCCCCTGAATGGGGGCCCTTAAGGAAATGAAACTAAACTGAACTGAACTTACCAACTGAGCTACAGCGGTGGTCGTCCCCACGTGGGGACGTTCCTCACGTCCCCACGTTCTGGTAGTTTTCGTTTTCTTTAAGGGGGGGGTTAACGTGCCAATACCATGTTATGATCATTATGAACACCGCAGTGAAGGGCGCCGGAAATTTCGATCATTTGCAATTGTGTGCGTTCCTATTTCACGACGCCATCAGCTGTTTCCGCTACGTTACCTTAAACTGTAAATCAGCACAGATAACAATCTGTAAGCGAGTAATATTTGCACAAATGTGGCACTGGAGAAGCAACCTAATGCGCGTAATATTACTCACACGTTATGCAGTGCCACATGGTCAATTACTCTGTTTGAACGTAAAAGTTCGTGCTATACTTCAAGTTACTTGCGGCATCAAACGCGACGCCATTCTGCCGCATCTATAATCAACTGCTTTTTTGTTTCAGACGCGCACGCCAGTAATTCTGTCCCACTTCCCGATCGGAACATCTATACAAAATCTGCGTCATTATGTCCAAGTAAGTAAAGCGGGTACTCTAGATATTGAATTATTCCTGAAATTCACTGTGACGCGCATGCGAGAAACTACAATGAAAAGGTGGGAGGACGTGCGCATGGACATGTAATGCACTTGATTTGTGATGAAGTCGATCAGGCATGCATTCGAATAAGTTTGTAGGTGATAATGAAACAAAAGAATTCGTTTCGCCGCAAGGGCGAAATAAATGCTGCGACAGCAAGTTCTAGGAACATCATACATACTAAAAAGGCTAGCAGCTAACTCTTATCAGATCGGGCTTGACGCTACGAAACATGTATATCCGGAGGCGTTTACAATCTTAAGTAATAAATTTCTTAACCCACAAGCGTTTCAGAAGTATTCATTTACCATTCCCGTAGTGTTTCAGCGTGTATCAGCTACATGTGTGTGTCATAAGTAGAGGCCGGTTTCTTAAGCACTACAAAGCGCCTTTTAGGCGCCAAAAACAGGCATGCAAAACGCTGTTTTAGACCTCCAAATTCATAAATATAAGTACAATGTATTCTGCATAAATTCAAATAATTTCATACGAACACATGTGCGACATGTTAATACGACACCAAGCAAAAAATGTTATTGTTCATGATAGCACAAAGGCGCCAACAATTGAACATAGCCACGCATTTCCCGCATGGTTCGCAGAACACGGCCTTTCCTTTTATTCCTTTTATTGTCTAGCATGGTAAGTCAATTCTCCACCGTCGAATCAACCCACTACTGGGTCTCTTTCTTTTCGGCCTGGCTGAGGAGGGCAGCACAGGAGCGGATAGCCAGACCACTAAGAGACCAGAAGGGGGGGGGGATGCCTTGTATTAGCCGGGTCTAATCGCGTATGGTCAATTTTTGTCCCCTGTTGGTGAACACCTTAAAGGGCCCCTCACTAGGTTTGAACATTTTGAGCTACCAAGCGTAATACATGCACTGGGCACTCACGATCACGTATGCCGAGATTTGCAGCGCTACGCGACGCGGAAAGATGTGAAATTGCAAACTGAACGCCACTTCCCCTTCTTGGTGGAAGCGGAAGTGGCGTTGAAGGTGCCCTAAGGTGAAGGGGGGCGACGTACTACATAACATGGAATTGTCTTGCATTTACGTCGCTCCTCTACGCAGACACTGGTGCTTGGACGTCATTCACAGCACACTGAATCAGGTCCCGGTTAAATGCTGGCTATATCCGGAAAACCAGACGGAAAATATCCGGTTTCCAGGCTATATCCAGCACTTTAGCGGGACCTGATTGAAATCAAAGCACGTGACATTGCGAGAATTAATCTAGGCGACATGTGTAATTTGTGTAACCTCTTGCTTGAGCAGATGAGTGAAAGCTGAAAAATAATACAATGCACAAACGGAATGTGTGCGCGTTTTTATTTTTATTTTTTATTTCAAATCGCAGCGAGATACTATACACTAATCGGCCTCCATTTCCCATGCGTTCCTCTTCACACCGTTCCCGCGTCGTGCCGGCGCCAGCCCTGACAACGTTTGGCGTGTTTTCAGTGCATCGGTTCTTACAGCAACTCCAGCGGTTCGACGTGGTGTATCGCGGTAAGGACACATGATCCCTGCCACCCTCTCTAAACGTACGCGCACTGAGGGATCCAGCCATCAGAATTAGGCAGTACACTATACCGAGAACGCCCAGACAGCACAACACCGACGGCGTACCGACGGCGTCATGAGCAGGTTACCTTGCGTGCGCATGACGTGTTGATGCCTATGCGTCATGTGATCCTCAGGATCCGATACCGAATAAGGCAGGGAAGGAATCGGGCTTGCGATGGCAAGGCTTTCAAGGCTTTCAAGCTTGCCTCCACGCATAATGGTTTCGTGACTCGGAGCGAACCCATTTCAAAAACTGCCGTTGTACAACGCTCGTCACTCGGCACGCAACAACTTCCGATGTCTAACTACAATTTCTTATGTGACCAGGGGAGGGGCCCTTTAAGAAATAAATTAAAAACTATCACATTTTTCAATTTTTTATCTACACTCTCCTTTCCCCTCACGGCTTTCCACGGTTTCGCATTCGTTCTCCACCTTCGCGCGGCAACACAGAGGGACGTCCTGCTCCCTTCAAACCCAGGTCTTCAGGATGGCTCTTCAATTCCTCCGAGACACTGGACTGAACAACCGTCTGGAGAAGCCGCTCGCCGCGTCCTCTGCCATGGACGCGCGGATGCATGAACGCCACTCTCCTCTCCTCCCATTTTTTCTACCCTCTCCCACCTCCCCTGCAGCTGCTGAGACGTGCTCCGATTTAGGGCAGCAGAAAGGCTTTTCCTCTCCTCAACCTCTCCTCCTCCTCCAACCGCTCGCGCCATGTCAGCGCTGAGGCGTATTGTGGCCCGCGCGTCCAATTTCACTGCTGCTAGCGGTTGTCTTTTGGAAAATGGTTGACCTTGATGGCAAGGTGGAACCTCGTAGAGTTAGGAAAGGTCGATGTCGCCCTATGACATCAATACTGCTCTCAAAGCGCGCTCACAAACGAAATTTGAGCTTATATAGTGTTCATATAGGCGCCGATTTTGAAAATAGGCATTTATAGGCGCTTATAGATATTTAGGCATGAACGCCAAAAATAAACAATTTATACGCACTATAAAAACACCATAAAAGCCCTTTTTGACCTCTAATTCATGCTCATATATCAAAGTGGCACAATAGGAACGCAACAAACAAAATAGGCGTTTTCCTAAAATTCGGTATCTAGTAACAAGTTGCTAGGATATCTGTCTAAGATTCATAAGTTGTGAATTCCTGACTTACATCAGAAAACCCATCTGGCAGATGGGCCGGATGAGTGGTATTTTAAATGGCATGAAAGGGTCGGTTCCTCACATGACGCTAGAAAATGCTGCTTATAGAAATCAACTCCTCAGCTGCCGGTATATTTCAAAAGCAAGGTAATGCACGTCGATATACAGGTGTACCTAATTTGCGTAGTCGTTTGCTCTATTTCCCAATGAAGTTTCCTCATACCTACTTTGTGGACCTCAAGTAAATATGGAATTTAAGGTAAATCTCCAATCAATACTTATCCTACAGCTTGGCCACTAGGAATCGTGTCACAGTGAAGGCATACGCAAACTACTGTGTAGATATGTCATGAAAATCTTGTTCGCATTGCTGTTATGCACACTTTAGACTTTGGCTTTCGCAAAATGTGTAACCACCCTCGCATTTTTATATAATTCTATTCGCTATGTTTCCCGTCGACTATCATCAAAATGTCAAGTAAGAATGAAATCTTTGTGCCACGCAGTGGTTCAATCTTGATGCTTGCAGTCATGGCTGTATAAAAGTTTCGTGTACGCCTCCTGCAAGTTGGTGACGCTGTTTTCTTGACCGTGTCGTGAAATCAGTGGCATACATACTGAAACGTTTCTTCAGCACACTTCTAGTCACGTTGGCCATAAAATTGTTACGGGAATTTAATGGCCCTTATACGGAATCTGCATATACACCTTAATACTGTACTGAACATATGCGGACTTAATGAATGCATACTAAACGTTTCAATAGGGTAAATCAGTTAGTTTTGCGGAATCACGCATGACGAATGAACGGTTCAGAAAACATATGTGCGCATCCGCCTGTTTATTGCACATGCTAGCCGAATGGGTGCATCTTAAAATTGTGTGGTAGTTGCTCCGTACTGCCGCCCAATTTCTATTCGTGGACTATACTAGTGAGCATTTTGAAACATACTGAAATTCGTAGTGTTTACTCTTGAAAATTTTATTGACCTCTCATATCAAACTCTACAAGTACTGGACTTATGCTAATAGTCTGTACGTCTAGCTTTAAAAGATATACAGATAATTAGCGAAATACCTATCTCCATACAACCCGGTAATTTTAAGCGAAGCTCTTATCACTTACAAATCCCAGTGGCGGCGTAGAATGCTTGAAAACGTGGCGCCCGGAAGGGTGCAGCAATGCAGCCGTCGAAGGTGCACCGGTCCAATGCGTATTTGTGTGCTTGGTTTCCCTATAAAGGTGGCCTTCTCGGCCGAAGGCATGTTGGAGACCAGTCATTTCTGACATTGAATTGTTATCTTTTTTCGAGGTGACTTCTCATTTGACGCTCCCGTATTTCATTGTTGCTTGGATATGAATGTCGTTGTGGCCTGAAGCAATTAAACTGTTGAGCGACTACGCACGTAGATGAAGGGCCGATTCCCAGCATGGAAGGAGAAAAAAGGCAGTAGGCAGCATTGCACAATGCCATTGGAAGACGAAAAAAAAACGGAAGGTAGTACGTCGGGCAGACATACGCTAAGCATCGCTTGCCCCCAATTTTGCCGATAGGGCAAGGGACTCTGAGTCTTTTAGAATGTATTAATATTTTGCTAAAGCTATTGTTTCCATCTCTTCTCTTTAGTGGGTCTGTCTACTATTAAACTTTGATGTGGCTTCTTAGAGTGCCCTGCAAGGAGGCTGCACATTTTCCATTTTGCTTCCTTTCACACCAGGTGTACAAAGGCAAGGATTTTGTGATGTACGACTACGGATCTTTAAAAAATGATGAGGTTTACGGGCAAGTGAGTGGTTACCTTTGTTGAACTTAATATTTATTGCTGGTGATGTATGTTTAGAAACTAACTTAACAATAACTACATTGGTATTTCACAACGTGATCAGACATATATGGGCATAGCAAAAGACGTAGTCACTAGTGCAATTTGGTTCCCCGTATGAATTCCAATTGCAGCTAGCTCCTCCACATAGAATGTTTGAGCGATCGAGCACTTACAACAGACGCGCTCTTGCATGTCATCGAATCTGTCCAAAAACGTGTCAGCTAGAATTTTTTACCTTGTGCTTCTAACAAGGCTCCAATTCGTACATGAGTTTAGAGAAAACTGACAGGTAATTGTCGTTACAAAACGTAGTCGTATCAAAGCAGTGAGCCTTGAGCATTCTAGGTAGTGCCTACAGGGACAGTTTGTTTTTGAATGTTGGGATTAATTTTGATGTGTTGATCCGACAGCATTGACCAATTTTTCGACTGACGTTGTGAAAAACCACAGGGGAAGCCTCCAGCGTATCCTGTGGATCGCATCTCGATTCCAGTGGCACTCTTCTCCTCAAAGGGCGACACTTTTGCCTCCCCAGAAGACGTGACTTCTCTGGCAGAAAATTTGGGACCAAGGCTACTCTTCCATAAAGTTGTACCACAGAAGGACTTCCGTCATGACGATTTTGTGTTTGGTTACAGGGCCAACAGCTTCCTTCATGAACCGATGATTGAAACACTGGAACAATACGTTGTTACTCACATATAAACTAATTACTGCGTGGCCATCAATGCATATATGTTGTGCCTAATGGAGAGTGGCATGAAAATTACAGTACTTCGCAGAATTATTGCAAAAAATTGGCGCGAATAGCGGAGAGAAGACACTGACCCCACGTGCACAGTGCAGCTAAAAATCGAGTTTTATTGAACACAAACACACGCACGCATGCCATGCGCTCTAGGAACGTTCTACGTGTTGTATATTAGTGGCAGTCGTGTCCACATAATACTCGCATTTTTCTCATGAATAAACAGTCAGCAAATAATAACCTTTACTTAGGCAACCTTTGCTTCTTGGTCAAAACATTAAAATATTAAGGCATTGTTATAGGTCACCTCAAATAACCCCAGAATAAAGCATTTATTTTTTGCTGAAAACCTGCCTGGTTGCTTTCTTCCGCGAAAACAAAAAACCGTGCGAAACCCGCCAAATATCAAAGAGGCGCTCGCTTGCGTGCAGCTAGCCCTGTGCTTCCAAGGATTCTTCAGTTGATACCAGGGGGCGTTTTTTCATCACCGCATTGTCATCGCATTGTCACCGCATTGCCCCCCTCATTGTCATCACTGATTGAGTGTGAAGATATACACCCAGGTGTACGCTTAGGCACGAGCTTACATGAAGCCTTGGGTTTTAGGGACGACAATGAAAAGCTGAACACGCCTGCGATAGAAATAGTAAGAGACGGTTAGAGTATTGGCGGCGAAAAAGTAGCGGACAGGGCAAAAATAAATAGTGGGAAAAATAAGCTCATTCTGCCGTAAAGGGCAGAGAACTGGGCTATGAATTTGCCTTTTTTGCCTATAGAATTATAGATTTAATCGAAATACACAATTAATGCATTAGGCCAACTTTAAAATAATAAAAAAAGTGTCTTTTTTTTGCCGAGCCTGGTGGCACACTTCTCACCGCACCGTTATAAAAGGGACGCTCATAGCATCCATCCATCCATTCTTCCATCTATCCATCCATTCATTGTACAGGGCTTCAAGCTCGATGATGGACGCGTCAGCCGCTTGTTTGAATGCGCGTCCATGAAATAGTTCGAAGCCCTGTACACTGAACGAACGCAGCCGTGTTTCAGTCAAAGAACGCATGAATAGCGCTTGAGTAGTGGCGCGTGAGCGTGCACCTATTTCATACACGGTGGCAGCGCGCACTTTTGTTCTTTCTCGAAAAAAAAACAATGCTTGACTTATTTGGTTATTTGTCATGACCTACAAGATAAAGTTAATA
>JALIZH010028606.1:0-11204 GCA_030522465.1 Rhipicephalus appendiculatus | reverse complement strand
GGGAATGTTGAAGGACGACTTAATACAGCCATGCAATAACCCATGGGCATCACCTGTGGTATTGGTCAAAATGCAAGACAACACCCTGCGGTTTTGTGTTGATTTCTGGAAACTAAACGTCGTAACGAAGCGGGATGTTGATCCACTACCAAGAATTGACGCTACTTTAGATAAGTTGCACGGCGCTCACTTCTTTTCAACATCGAATATAAAGAGCGGATATTGGAAAATCGAAGTGGACGAACGAGATCGCAAGAAGACGGCATTCGTGACACCCGACGGACTCTACGAGTTCGAAGTACTCTCTTTAGGTTTGTGCTCTGCTCCCGCTACCTTCCAAAGGATGATGGACACTCTCCTCTCAGGACTCAAATGGCAATCGTGCCTCGCCTACGTCGATGATGTAGTAGCGTTTTCTTCTACCTTCGATCAGCACGTGCCCCGACTGACAAGAGTATTGGATGTCATTCGCGCAGCAGCACTCACTATCAAGCCAGAAAAATGCCACTTTGGATTTCGCGAGCTTCGGTTCCTCGGGCACATTGTTAGTGCTGAAGGCGTCCGCCCCGATCCGGACAAGATTACAGCCGTTGAAAACTTTCCAAAGCCACAAGACAAAAAAGGCCATGAGACGATTCCTGGGACTCTGTGCCTACTACAGACGCTTCGTCGAAAACTTTGCCAAGATCGCTGAACCATTTACACGGCTAACAAAAGAAAGTGTACCATTCGTGTGGCGGGAAGAACAGGAAGAACCTTTCGCAGAGTTTCGACGCCGTTTGCTGTCTCCTCCTATACTTGCACATTTTGATGAAGAAGCTGACACAGACGTCCATACCGACGCGAGTAACGTTGGTCTCGGCGCCATCCTTATTCAGTGGCAGAATAGACAAGAAAAAGTTATCGCTTACGCGATCCGCACTCTATCGAATGCTGAGTCCAATTACTCAGCGACAGAGAAAGAATCTCTCGCCTTTATATGGGCCATCAGGAAGTTCCGCCCATAACTGTACGGGAGACCGTTTCGAGCGATCAGCGATCATCATTCGCTGTGTTGGCTGGCGAACATCAAGGACCCTTCAGGAACACTTGCTAGGTGGTGCCTGCGTCTGCAGGAACATGTCATTACCGTCGTCTACAAGTCCGGTTTCAAGCACGACGGCGCGGATTGCCTATCACGTGCACCGGTACAGCCTTCATCATCTGATCAAGAACCCGATTTCCCATTTCTTGGAGCTCTGAACGTATCCGAGATGGCTCATCATCAGCGAATTTACCTGGAGCTGCTCCCGCTTATCTCGTACTTGGAGGGTCAGCAGATTAAGGTACCACGAGTTTTCGTCCGTGGATTGTCCTCCTGTGTCCTCCGCAATGACGTCCTCTACAAGCGCAACTTCGATCACAGCGGTGAGACGTTTCTGCTTCCCGTACCATCATCACTGCGAGCAGAAATCTTAGAAGCGTGTCATGATGACCCATCGGCTGGCCATTTGAGTCGGACTTTAGAAAGAATCCACCCGAGGTATTACTGGCCAAAATGGATAGATACTGTACACCACTATGTGAAGAGATGCCGAGATTGCCAAAGACGCAAAACACCGCCATTGAGACTAGCGGTTCTGTTGAAACCGATAGAGCCACCAAAGGGGCCATTTCAGCAGGTGGGAGTGGTTTTACTGTGTCCATTTCCTGTCTCATTATCGTTGTAGCAAGAGCCTACATGGAGCGATATGCTGAGACATCATCCCTCTCAAAAGGAACAACGAATGAGATAGCCCCAGTTTTCCGTCACTCAGATCGTACTACGACATGGCGCACTGAAGGTCGTCATAACTGGCAAAGGAACAGCGTTCACTGCCCGTTTGATGAAATGGGTAATGAAACTCACGCATACCGACCACCAAAGAACTACGGCATATCATCGGCAAACAAACGGATTGACTGAAAAGCTCAATAAAACACTCGCTGACATGATCGTCATGTACGTGGACGTTGAACATTGGACCTGGAACAGTATTTTGCCTTATGCTACATTTGCATACAATACGGCAGTGCAAGAGACGACACACTTCACACCATTCCAACTTGTTTACAGTCGGACGGTACCAACGACCTTAGACGCGATGTTACCCGTCGATGATTTGAATGAAAGTGGCCCAGACATCAGCGAATAGATGAAAGCGCAGAAGAGGCACGACAGTTGGCAAGACAGCGTATCATTCAACAGCAGGGCGCCGACGCAAATCACTATAACCTGAGGCGAAGAGACGTGCAGTACAATCCCGGAGACAAAGTGTCGGTGTAGAAACCTGTACGTGCACCTGGCCTATCTGAAAAGCTGATGCGGTATTCTTTCGACCCTTACAAGGTACTTCGCAGGCTAAGCGCCTTAAATTACGAAGTAATCCCTGAATGTTGAGTCTTTTCAATGCTACGCGGGAATCACCCCGAAATTATACATGTAGTACGAATGAAACCGTACTACCAAAGGCGATGAAAATTGCTACGTGTGCTCACACATCAGAACAATCCTACTCTCCGAAACTGTTGGCCCTCCGTACGCATCGGGACGATGTGTTTCAGGAGAGGTACTAATGTCACAAGTTGTTCGACACCTTGTGAAGTTGCACGCCGGTTCCTGCTGTTGTATATTCCGCCCCACAGCTGGCAAGCAAAGCGCACACTACAACGCTGGACTGCGCGTGTCATCATACCACACGCCGAAGAAGAAGACTGGCGGCTCGTAGAAAGACTGGCACGAGACAACCGAGGTGAAGAAGACGTCGACGAGGTTCGGACAAGTGAGCGTAGGACATCCTTGCAAGAAGTTGTGTATCTTGAGTTAACGGGCACAGGTTCGCTCTAAATAAACAGTTGTCTTAGCAGGAGGCGCTGTATTTGTTGGCTGCAAGATATATATATATATATATATATATATATATATATATATATATATATATATATATATATATATATATATATTGTGATGATTATTTATGCGCTTCATATTCTCATCTGTACATAATACTCATCATCACCGATTGGGTTTTAGGCTGTGGGGATCATACTCGAGACAATAAAGACGAGTCTTGAGGGACCTGAACATTGTCTCACAAGTGCTGGAGAGTGCTGCCTGGTCCCTGGGTCCTCTTACGGCAACAGACCTCCAGCTTCACCTCGAACACACCCCTGGAACTCCGTTCGGGTCCCCCACTTACACCACCTGCGTTCAGTCATGTCGCAAGACGAGCAGCCCAGCACGGCAGCAACACCAATGCTCGCCCCGACGGCCACCCCTTCCTGGATGGTCACCAGCCTCAAAAAGATCGCCAATGGTCGCTGGTCTTCGAGGTGAGGATGTTAACGACTGGCTTGAGGGGTACGACAGCGTGAGTGCCATTAACCACTGGGATGGGCCTGCGAAACTCACCCGCGCATAGCATTTTACCCCACCGGCGTCGCGAAGACATGGTTATTCAACCATGCGATATATTTCCCAAACTGGAGCTCTTTCCACTAAAGCTACGCCAGACTTTTGGCAGCCCATCTGTGCGCTCCGATATCGCGAAGAAGCTTGCTGAACGAGTTCAACACGAGGGCGAGTCCTACACTTCTTACATCGAAGACGTTCTCGCCCCCCTGCCGCCGCGTCACAGCTGAATGGTGGAGAATGAACGTGTGCGTCACCTGCTCGAAGGCATTCGGAATGTCGCGTTCAGTGCACTTGTAGTGCAGAACCCCACTACCATCGTTGATGTAACTACGTGTCAGCGCCTCGACGAGCTTCAGACCACACGCTTGCAACCTGCCATGCCTGATCTGAGGCCAAGCAACGACACAGACCTACGTGCATTGATCCGCTCTATCATCCAGAATGAGCTCCATGCACACACGCCGTGCCATCTTGAGGTACGGACAACGCCTCCGGGGCCAACCTACGTGACATCGCGCGAGAGGAACTGGCCTCCATGACGGGCACCCAAGTCCCGAGCCCGCATCCCATCCAACCGTCGCCAACTAATGCTCAGGTTGCTGCGATGACACCACCTCTCCAGCAGACACTACTACAGGCGCCTGCAGTACACGGCTCGCTCAACTCGCTTACACCAAGAGCACCGCTCCAGCCTTACAACACCTGGCGTACTCCTCGACCGGTGTGTTTCTACTGCGGCATCCGTAACTATATTTCAAGATTTTGCCGACGCCATCCGCAAGATGATAGACGCGTCTATGAAGATATTGAGCTGGACGAGTATTACACCACTGCACCACCATGTCGTCGCCCATACCAGAACAGCCCCCGTCAGTCACAGTCTCCGCAGCACTTCGGCGCAGCCGATAATTCCCGTTTCCCCCGTCGTCGCTCACCTTCACCGATTAGGGATGGTAAAATCGATGAACGATTAATCGATTAATCGATTAAAGGTACACGGTTAATCGATTAATCGTAATCGATTTGCGCCTTTCAATTAATCGAATTAATCGATTAAAACTATTCGATTAATCGATTACGGCAACAGCCCCCCCCCCCCCCCCAACTCAGCCCCTTCGCCGGTGCGCATGAGTGCGAGGCGAGCGATGCCGATACGCAATAGTCGAGCGCACCTACTCTTTTTCACTACAGCGCATATTTGTACGCTAGTACACTGAGCCCAAGCCGTTGGCGGCCCTACCTCATAGAGGCAGAAATGAACTCGCCCTGGTCTCCGTCGCCTACGGCGTTCATCTCTAAGCCCTCCCCAAAGCCAGCCAAAGCTTCAGGCGCGCGCAGGAAGCGGCCCCACCCCGACGAGACAGAAATGCACTTGCCCGCTTCACTGCGCTCACAGCTTAATGTGTACGCCTCCTCTCGCCCCCAATTTGTTCTATCGTGTGCTGGTTAACCGTCGGCAACGTTCACGTGGTGCTTACTTGTTTCATTGCGTTATTATTACATTGTGGTGTGTATACTGCTTGCTTTGTCACGTCGCAACGGCGAGCAACCGCAAGAGGAGCGCGGTGTGGACGTTCACAGAAGATTCGAAAACGACCACTGCGATGTGTGATAAAGGTGGTGCGCAGTACTCGAAGCCAGCGACGGAAACTCTTAAGATATCACCTGCTTCACGCCAACTTTATTAATGTCCCAAGAGTCATCCTCCGAAGAAAAACGGTCATGACTAAAATTACAATGTTGAGGACACCGTTCTCGAATCCACCAATCCGCCTCTTCAGGTAAGTTATCAGTATCTCGCTACTTAGCCAAGATCCTTTGTGTAACTTATCTTGAAAATCAAGTCGCTCGTCAATGACACCAGAGATTCTTGTGTTTCAAAATGATGGACTGTTAGAAATTCATATTCGTTCAGAAAGCTGGGTCCTCTTCCAGGGGCGTAGCCAGAAATTTTTTTCGGGGGGGGGGGGGGGGGCACCTCTGATTTCGGGAGGGGCACCTCCTTGAAATGGTCATTTCTCGCTCTGTATGCCATGGCGAAAAAAATTTCGGGGGCCACGTGCCACGCCCTGGCTACGCCACTGTCCTCTTCGCAGGACCTCTTCCTTTGTCCGTGTGTTTTCAGCGCTATTGATTCATTGAATGAAAACAGAAAGGCGGTGTGTCCGTGCTCAACACTGAAGTTTGTTATTTTGTGTATATTTCAGACGTGCGAGCGCATCGTCTAATTGCATATTTTGTTTGCGTTCGTTTTCGGCTCCACGCTGTTTCATCGTGTTTCATCGCATAAACTCAGCTCGCCTTGCGTTTGATAAACTAGCGAATTTCTTCGCCTGCTGTGCTTATGACAACTTATGGGTATCTTATTTAACTCTCAGGTCCGCCATGGCGGCTCAGTTGTTACAGCGCTCGGCTGCTGACCCGAAGTTCCCGGGTTCCAACCCGTCCGCGGCGGTCGCATTTCGATGGAGGTGAAATGCTCGAGGCCCACGTACTGTGCGATGTCAGTGCACGTTGAAGAACACCAGATGGTCGAAATTTCCGGAGCCCTCCACTTCGGCGTCCCTCATAATCATATCGGGATTTTGGGCAGATTTTATTTTATTTTTCTTCTTCAGCGGCACTACACAGTGGTCCAAGAAGTTCCAAATTGTAATTGCGTTGTTTATTTCTTGACTGGGTCTTATTGCCGTTAGATCTTATTCCTTAGCAAATAAAATATTATTGCTTACCATATATATAATGAAACATGATTACTAGCGTAAAGGGGACAAGGATACTAATAATCAATTTTCATTATTCTACATACCAACAAGCTCAGCTGTCCACCTGATATATATATATATATATATATATATATATATATATATATATATATATATATATATATATATATATATATATATATCATGATTTTAAAGCTAGCATTCCTGCGATGAAGTTAGCCCAATTTATACGTGTTAGTCACTTCGGCAAACAGCGTGTTCAAGCGCAGTTTTCTTGCGCTATGACGCGGAAAATGTAGACTCAGCTGCTTTCTTGAACACGTATAATACATTAACCCTAGCACTTGCAACTAGGACCTCGTCTCCACACGAAGCACAACAGGTGCCGCCTTTAGTTGAGCGAATATGCAACGCAAGGGAGCGCACTCCGGATTATGAAAATGGCCGTACAGACCCCGGAGAAGGGCTGCTTTCAGCTAACGCTTGCTGTCACACGTCAGCGAGCCTATAGACCAGAGCACGCCTATCTCGCACCCAGGCGCCTAGGCTCCCGGCGGCATACTCTCGCACCCAAACACCATGTTTGTATAGAACTGCCAAGGCGTGTATCTGTTACATGGTAAGCGGCGTGTCCGGGACCTTAAAATACGAGAAAGCGCTTATCCACGCCGCTCCCGCTTACAAGAAGTCGTCTGGGCACCACTGCGCTGTCTTTGGATGCGAAAACAATCAGCGCAAGAGGAAGATATCACTCAGCACTGTCAGTGAAAATGACAACACAACATGGGAGTCGTGCCGGTATGGTGTTTTCAGATTGCACAGATTTCCATCCGCAACGAAAAACGACGAGCTCCGCCGCCAGTGAATAATTGCAATCAACAGGAAAAACTACAAGCCCAGTAAAAGTGTATTACTGCGTGTATTCAAACGTGACGCCAGCTATTTCGCTTTACAGCAGTAATTTGCGTGCAGTATGCCTGTAGTATGCGGCACCAAATCATTGTCGTACTCTTTCGCAGGCCGCATGCCAATAATAGGAGGTATTAGGACTCACGCGTGCACGCACACTGCGCACGTTTAGCACAAATGTAACGGCGTACTGTCGCGATGCAAAGAAGCGTGAACAGCGGAAAGCGTGGCTTTCGACTCGGTCGAACTGCGACATGCCTTGACTGTCACTAGGCGAATCTGTGCTTTCAGCCGGCGTAGCACTACATCTTGCGCTGGCTGGCACTTTCGCACGGCGTGCACCGCGTGTGTGGGTTCCGAGTGCCAGGCATGACTGGCAAATGATATACATATGCACTGCATGAGCGCAAGCCGGAGCGGGATTCTAGCGCTACGGTGCATGCTAAGGTGACACCGGCTGAACGCACAAGTTTTGCTTAGCGACAGTCACGGTGGCGACAGTCAAGGCATGTCGCAGTTCGACCGAGTCGAAAGCCACGCTTTCCGCCGTTCACGTTTCTTTGCATCGCGATAGTACGTACCTGATAAAGTTGCTTCCGCAGTCAGCAATGCACGTGCTGTAGACATTCCGGACCGTCGAGGAAGGTCTTCTCAACGTTTCACAAGAAAACAGCACAAATTTCCAGGCGAGGAAAAGCGCGAGACATGCTTACAGCCATACTCGGGCTGGGAGGTTTCGCGTTTGAACTGCGGAGCGTCTGCTAGCCTGGCAGTTCCAGGTGTTGCTTCGCCGCGCATGTAACAGGTGGCGCGACGTGCTGCCTATTATGGCGGCACACACTGAACTCGCTGTGTTCTGGTGTATAGAGGCCCCCCGTCTGCTGTGACGCGAAAGGAGGACAGTCGCAAAAGACTATATGTTCTAATGCCTGACCGCGGAGCCCGAACGCTTATAGTTCGGGCTCCACGGTAATCTAGTGGTTGCGGAGCTCGACAGCTGACTCGAGGGTCGCGTGATCGAATCCTGGCCGCGGCCGCCGCTTTTTCGATGGAATCGAAAATGCATGAGGCCCAAGTACTTAGACTTAGGTGCACGTTAAAGAACCCCAGGTGGTCGAAGTTTCCTGAGCCCTTCACTACGGTGTGGTGTGCTGTTCATCTTTGTTTTGGGACGTAAAACACCAGATTATTATTATTATTATTATTATTATTATTATTATTATTATTATTATTATTATTATTATTATTATTATTACAGCTGCGGCTGTGCACACGATTGAAGATGTGCTCGTAGAGCCGAGTTGGGCAACGAGAAGGTGAAATATGTGGATTACGCTGCTGCAACTGCCGCTCACTTTAACCGAGAGGCAAAAACTCTTGTCGCTCTACTTCCCCCAGATGCCTGTACCGATGGTCTGTTTGAGGCCAGTATGTTTCTGTGAAATTTCGCATGGGTGACCTCAAGGAAGAGATCACGTTAGTCCGCAATTATAGTATTATTGAGGGCTTCCGCAATATCTAAAGGACAATCGAAGAAAAGATGCCCTCCGTACGAGTGCGGGCGTCTCATTCACTTCATCTTCCTCCTCGTCTCTGCTTTGCCTTTTTTTGGGACGTTAAACCCCAGATATTATTAAATATTATCTGCTTTGCCCTTCGCGGGATTTCCTAACCCTCGGCCACGCTGCATGTTTCCGGTGCGTCTTTTCGACCAGTGTGGTCGCCGGAAACGCCTCCGATATCGGTGCGCTTGAGTAGCCAGGTTTCGAGAAAATACGACCTGCTGCCGAATCGTCCATCGATGATGGCCACAGATCCTTCAATCCGTGACATCACCCAAAGACGACGGGGCCCCCGTGCCCATTGGCCGAAAGTGAGAATTTTCACGAAGGCGCAAATGTGCACATATGACCTCTAGCGCGTCTGATAGAAAGACTTCGATCGAGATCACACCAGGCCCGTAGCCAGGAATTTTTTTCGGGTGGGGGGGGGGCACTTGCAAGAGACACCCATTTTCACTATTTATTTTATTTATTTTCGGTAAAACACCCGCTCCGAGAGAATTTCGGGGGGGGGGGGGGAGGGCGGGCCCCTAGGGCCCCCCCTGGCTACGGGCTGAAACAATCAGGTATCCTTTTTAAAGCACCCACCAAAAATGTCAATTAATCGATTAATCGATGAAAACGTCCTATCGAAACCAAAATCGATTAAAAATTTTAATCGACCATCCCTATCACCGATGCGGCGCTCCTTTTGCCCACTTCGACCGGCTACTTCGTCTCCTGATCATCGACTGGTAAACTAAATAGTGCAGCTTCGGGAGGCCGAGCTGCATCTTCTGGACTGCCTCAAACTTCTTCGGACCAACCGCCAAATATATTGTTGGTGTATGCTGTAAACGTACGGACAGAGGCACTGGTGGACACAGGCGCGTCGCTTTCAGTTATTAGTGCAGACTTTTGCTCCCGCTTGAGAAAAGTGAAGACGCCATATCATGGCCCTCCCTTTCGCGGTGCTGACCGAGTTCTTATTCGGCCCTCCAGTACTTGTACAGTGCGAGTTTTCATTGATGAAATCCTTCATTATATTCCGTTTCTTGTGCTGCCCTCGTGCACTCACGCGCTCATCTTGGGATGGGACTTTTCGTTGGCATCAGCCTTGATATTTTGTCGTCAGCGAGTAATTCATATGGCAGACACTGAGGTTTCATCCGCTGTCGATGTTCACAGCTTGTGTTTCGTCAGAGCCGCTGATCGCTGCACTTCGCCGGGAGACGAGCATATTATCACACTGGCTTCTCATACCATCGTTAATGGGGACGTCTTTATTGCACCACCCGGTCGCTGCATACCTACAGGGCTTACCATCGCACCTGGCCTTCTGCGTTGTCACGACGGTAGAGCGTTGGTCGCCGCGCTCAACCCAACTGCTTCGTCAGTGACGCTCCCCAGGGCAGTGCTGTGAGGTGCTTCGCCGACACCCAACCTTTTTCGCTGGTTTCCCTTCGCGCAGAGCCGCCACCTTTCTCTGCCTCAGCTGATCATCAGGCTGCTACAACTGCTTTAACTGCTACCAACACCACAGGAGAGGACCAGCTCTTGGTCCTCTCCTGTAGTGTTGGTCCGGAAAAAAGACGGCTCTGTACGATTCCGTGTCGATTACCGAGCACTTGATAAGATCACGAGAAAGCACGTATATCCGCTGCCACGAATCGACGATGCCCTTCACTCTGCCCAAGGCGCGGAGTATTTCTCCAGTCTCAACCTCCGGTCTAGATATTGCCAGATACCAATGCAGGAAGCGGACAAGGACAAAACAGCCTTTGCAACGCCGGACGCGCTTTGCGAGTTCAGCGTAATGTGCTTCGGATTATGCAACGCCCCTGGAACATTCGAGCGAATCATAGACACTGTTTGACGCGGACTCAAGTAGAAGACATGTTTATGTTATCTAGACGACATCGTTATCTTTTCTCCCACTTTTCATCAGCACCTGGAACGTATGGACAAAGTTCTCACCTACATTTGGAACGCTGGACTTCAGCTCATTACAAAAAAGTGCCACTTCACCAGCAGAAGCATCAAAGTGTTAGTATAGATGGCGTTCGATCAGATCCGGACAAAATCGCTGTCGGGATTTGTTTCCCTCACACAGAAAATGAAAAACATTTGCGAAGTTTCCTTGGCCTGGCATCTTCCGCCGCTTCATCCGTGGCTCTGCGGCCATTGCGGAATGTTTACAAAAGCTTCTCACGTCCGGAATGGCCTTCACTCGGTCTGATGACTGCGAGTGCACATTACAAGCCTTTAACGTGCGTTGACATCCGATCCCGTCCTCCGCCACTTCGACGTGGGCGCACCCACTTTTCTGCGCACAGGTGCCAGCGGCCGTGAAATCGGTGCTATCCTCCTCCAGCGCGACGACATTTCACACGAGCGAGTAGTTGCATAGGCCAGTCGCGCACAAACATCCGCGCAGAATAAATACTCGATAACAGAACAGGAATGTATCGCTGTAGTTTGGGCCATACAGAAATTTCGACCATATCTTTATCGACGCCACTTCACTGTGATCATCACGCTTTATGCTGGTTATCCTCGCTGAAAAATTTGTCTGGGCGCCTCGGACTCTAGATA